>JACEEZ010026311.1:280698-463198 GCA_016584305.1 Chionoecetes opilio
TAATGATACTGGGGCCGTAATTTTAAAGTTCTTCTTTTCACCTCCCTTTTTGAATTGGCACAATATTTGCTCTTTTTCCCTAAGCGGGACTCTCTCTCCCTTTTAGTGAACTCTCAAATTAAACATTAATTTTTTTCCCGTAGTTGGTTTTACTGCCCTCTTTTCATTATCCGTTCGACACCCTCGGAACCCCGGGGGTTTTCTTTACATCTTGACTTTCCATAGCCTTTTTACTTTTATTCGTCTCTTTTTTTTCTTTCCCTTTATTTTCTTTTGCATTATATTTATCGTTTTTTTAAAAAAATTCATTTTCTTGAAATACAGTTGTAAAAAACACTTATTTATCACCTCAGCCTTTGTAAGCATCTTCATACATATGCCCTTTTACCTTCACTTATCTTTCCTTCTTTTTTTTCTTTTTTCCCTTAAAATATCTATAGAAAAATTTTGGTTCATTTTTAATTTTTCTATTTATTTCCCCTCATAGTTACTTTCTTCTTCTCTTCGGATTTTACATATTCTTTTTTAGTTTTTGTACTCCTCCCTTTAAAGGGTTTATACCTCCTTTTTTCCCCCATCTATTCCAGTTTTTTCTCTTTCAGTCTTGCTAATTCACATTTTCTGTTAAACCATTATTTTTTTTTTTTTTTTTCTCTGATAACATACTTGGGAAAATAAATATTTATTCCTTGGGTAAATTTCCGGATGAGCTCATCCCATTTTTTTTTTGGGGACTCGTTGCTGCTGGAATTAAATTTCCCGTCTGTCCCCCTCCGAAGAAAGTTCTTAATCCGTCAAAGTCGCTTTTTCCCTAATTGTATCTTCCTTTTTTATTTTCTTTTCTCCCCTCCTTTTGCAATCATTATTTTAATTCAATAAGTCTGGTCGCTTTTTTCCAGTGGCACTGATAATATTTTTCTAATTTCTTCCCGTTCTTTCGTCAATATAGGTCTGTCTTGATGGGTTTTTCGCTACCCTCTGAATCTTGTGTTCTCTTTAATCCACTGAGGTTATTGTTATTCTTACCAAAACCAAAAAAATACCACCCCATGAGTTTTTTCCTCCTTTAGATACCCTTCTTTCCACAAACTTCTTTTCGTTAAATCGTGTGTGTGTGTGTGTGGTGTGCATATTGCCGTTATCGCCGCTCAATTGTCAAATCAACATAATTTTTATTATTTTCTCATTTTTTTTGGAAGCTTGGGTTTTTTTAAAGGAAAATTTTTTATGTATCACACATATTAGATATAAAATTATAAGGAAGGAGCCTGTGTTGTTGATTTTGTGGTAGAAAAGGGTGTATTTTTTAAAATAGGGCTATTAGTGTAAAGGGGTGGCCGCGCTACTCTCCCTGTCACCTCAAACCCTAAAAACACCCTTATAAGGTGACAGCATTTAAAAAACTGACCTAAATAGTGCACGTGTATAGAACGCACTTTTCAAACCTATAATATATATTTAAAAATGAGCATTAGTCAGATAATGAGCAATACCTTTGGAACCACGGCTGAATCTGGCTCGTTTTTTGTTTAACTTTTACTAGGCTTTAGCTTTACTACTACACGGGTTTGGTTTTGTTTGTGGGTTTATTTCTCATTTATTTCACGTGTAGGAGCGGACCAAATTCAGCATGTAGTGCCAGTCACTGTTTACCTCCCAACATAGCTACACAGTTTTGGTTGTGTTTGTGATTATTTCTCATTTTTTTCACAATTTTTCCATTTTTTTCATATATTTTTCCACCCTTGGGAAAATACCCTCGCTATAACGGACAATCGGCTTTAACGGACCACTCCTCCCCCCTTTAGTCCGTTATATCGAGGTTTGACTGTATATTTTTCGTTTTAAATTCACTTTCTCTTGTAAATACAGTCTGTAAGCATTTATTCATCACCTCAGCCTGTCGTAATGCATCTTCATACACTATGCCTTCTACCTTCAGCTTATCTATTCCTTCCTTGTTTTTCCTTTTTCCATTAATATATCTATAGAAAAGTTTCGGTTCGTTCTTACATTTTTCTATTATATTCCTCTCAGTTACTTTCTTCTTCTCTTCGGATTCTTACATATTAATTTTAGTTGTTTTGTACTTCTCCCAAAGGTTGATACCTCCTTTTTTCCTCAACTATCCATGTTTTTTCTCTTTTCTAGTCTTGCTAATTCACATTTCTGTTAAAACCATTCATTTTTTATCTTTTCTCTGATAAATATCCTTGGAACATAATATTTATTCCTTCGGTGTAAATTCGGATGAACTCATCCCATTTTTTCTGGGTACTCCTTGCTGCATGGAAATTACTCCAGTCTGTCTGTGTGTGTGTGTGTGTGTGTGTGTGTGTGTGTGTACAGTGCTGTTAGGCAGTGACCTCCAGGGGTGGGATGGTAGGCCCTATAGGTTCCCTCGTGGGCTGTGATGGTGGCCCTCGCCCGTGGTGGCGCAGGCAGGATTTTATAGTGTCGCTTGTGATTAGAGGTTCATGTCGCCCCCCTGTGGCCTCCGATGCACTCGCAATCGTAGGTAGAGTTAATGGTCAGCATGTGGGTGTTCTTAGGCCACTCGACGGTGCAGAGAAAGATTTATACCTTACGGTAATATCAAGATCAAGATCAAGATCAAGTATCGCTAAAGAGGTAAATAGTCGTATGTACAGATGGAAGAATGGTGTTAGCAAGACGTGTGTGATGTGTTAGACAGGAGTGGATGAAACTGTGGAGTACTTGATGCTGGAATGTGAACGGTATGAGTAGAACAAAGATGTTGGAGGTAGTGTGGTAGGAGAAGTCAGAGTGGGAGAATGGCGAGAGATGAGAGACAGGAGTGTGGATAGACAGATGGAGTACCTGCTGGGGTTGTGTGCTGAGTGGAGGAGTGACAGTTTGTGGCTGAAAGGGGTAAAAGAATTCTCGGAGAATCCCTTTGGGGAGCACGCATGAGAGGGAATGAGAGGCAGGGGGCCCCTCAGTGAGGGGTGGACCCTGTATGAATGTGATGCAGAAGAGGAATGAGGGGAAAATGAAACACCTAGTTTTGCTTCTCTCCCAACAGAATACTACATGTGTGGGAGAACGCCGGACCAAAGGCTTCACCGACAGCATCAGATGGGGGACTCCCAACTCAAGCTCAAGCTCGTAGGTCTCTCCTCTCCTCTTCTGTCCTCTAGTATTGGCTGACCACCCGGGAGGCGGGTCACAAACCCCCGGCTAACACCCGGTACCCATTTACTGCTGGGTGGACAGGGGCTGGGGTATTTTCAGGGTATTTTTTGGGGGAAAAAGGCATCTTATAAGCAGTAAAATACGGTAGGTACACCTCGCACCGGACTAAATAAGCATTTTTACAGTGTTTTTCAATACCCGAGTTTCACGATCTCGAGTTAGCGCTATGCCTTGTGAAAAAAAGCAAGCGCCTACTCGGGAGGGTACTGCAGTATATTCTTTTACCCTATCCATCCATCTTCCTGGCAGGGCACGTAGTATGATACGGTATGGTAAACATTTTTGTAATTCAAACCGCAGATAAATACAGTACCGTAATTCCATTCTGTACCTGAATATTTATTTTGTACCGTACTGATAGTTTATTTTTGTACCTTAACCTTGAACTTATTTCTACACCCCCTAAAATTTGGCTTTATTTCATATACAAAATCAATAATTGAGGTAAGCACTTATCATACTCATATATACCAACACACACACAAACTCTCTCTCTCTCTCTCGTATTTTCATTTAAACTTTCTAACATGTAGTAGAACACAACTATGGCTCTCTCTCTCTTTATCTGTTTGTTTGTTTGTTTGTTTGTTTGCTTGTTTGTTTGTTTGTTTGTTTGTTTGTTTGTTTTTGTTTGTTTGTTGTGTTTGTTTGTTGGTATGTTGTTTGTTGTTTTTTTGGATGGGTGGGTGGGTGGTGGGTGGGTGGGTGGGGTCTGTCTGTCTGTCTGTCTGTCTGTCTGTCGTCTGTCTGTCTGTCTGTCTGTCTGTCTGTCTGTCTGTCTGTCTGTTCTGTCTGTTGTCTGTCGTCTGTCTGTCTGTCTGTCTGTCTGTCTGTCTGTCTGTCTGTCTGTCTGTCTGTGTCTGTCTGTCTGTCTGTTCTGTTGTCTGTCTGTCTTTGTTCTGTCTGTGTCTGTTGTCTGTCTGTCTGTGTTTGTGTTGTCTTCGTTCTGTTTTGTCGTCTGTCTGTCTGTCTGTCTGTTGTTCTGTCTGTCTGTCGTCATGTCCCTGTGTCTCTGTCTGTTGTTTTGTTAGTTTTTGTTCGTCTGTTTGTTGTTTGTCGTTTATTGTCTGTCATGTCCATATCCCTCTAACCTATCCACCCACTCACGTACTCATCTCCCACACACAATTTACTCATATCACTCAGCACTCACTCATACTAACCAACATTCACTCACCGACTCATCACCCATACCCGTCACCATCATCTACCATCCATGCCTCACCACTCATCACCAATCATTCCACCCTTCCTCTCACTCATTCATTCATTCCCCCACCTATGGGTGGGTGGTTCACCCACCCTTATTCATTCAATAACCCATTGACACACACCTACCCATACCCTCACTCACTCACCAACCCACCCACGCCCTTACTCACTCACTTACTCTTTCTCCCACCCATCCACCTTCTCGCCCATCTCCTGACATAGTCATTCACCCATCCACCCTCCCACAACCCGCCTGCATGATTGGACTGGCTGGTGGCTCACACCACCTTACTTATCACCTTGAGTTGAGGGACAATCTTCATCCCAGGTCAACACCCAGGCAGCTGGATGGAAAATTCCACCCAGCTAAAGAGGTCACATGATGGTGTTAATGGGGTTACAACTCCCGATCCTTCATCCATCCATGACCATAAGCCAGGGGTGTCCAAACTACGGCCCGCGGGCCAATTGCGGCCCGCTCTCCATTTTTAATTGGCCCGCAGTAAATTTGTAAAAATGTAATGAAACAATTTTACGTCCCAAAATGAATTGTTACAGGGGCCGAGGGCGGAATGTGTGTGTGTGTGTGCGAGAGAGAGAGAGAGAGAGAGAGAGAGAGAGAGAGAGAGAGAGAGAGAGAGAGAGAGGAGAGAGAGAGAGAGAGAGAGAGAGAGAGAGAGAGAGAGAGAGAGAGAGAGAGAGAGAGAGAGAGAGAGAGAGAGAGAGAGAGAGGAGAGAGAGAGAGAGGAGAGAGAGATGAGAGAGAGCGAGAGCGAGAGCAGGACGAGAGCGAGAGCGAGAGAGAGAGAGAGAGAGAGAGAGAGAGAGAGAGAGAGAGAGAGAGAGAGAGAGAGAGAGAGAGAGAGAGAAGAGAGAGAGAGAGAAGAGAGAGAGAGATGAGTAGAGAGAGAGAGACGAGAGAGAGAGGAGAGAAGAGAGAGGAGAGGAGGAGAAGAGTAGAGAGAGCAGAGAGATGAAATAGAGAGAGAGGTAGTGGTGTTGTGTCGTAGTAATCTGGCTTTTTGCTCCCCAGTCAGACATATATACTGCACTGACACCCACACACAGGCAAGCACACATTACGGTTGTCTGACTGGTCCTTGGAGTGGAAGCTGATTTAGGATTTTGTTGTTAGAGAGCATTTTTTGTTTAAAATGCTACTCTTTGTTCGAGGCTCGACAGAGAGAGGATTGTAAGTTAGGTAACGGACGTATTTGTTTAGCTTTTACCGCCGCCGCGCCGGGCTGGAACCCAAATGGCGGAACCAAAGAAACGCAAGAAAAAGCGAGTGAGTGCAGAAAAATTTCAGAAACGATGGGAAATGAATACTTTTTCATAGAAATGGGAAAAGGGAAGTGTGTCTGCTTGATTTGCACCGAAACTGTTGCAGTGATGCAAGAGTATAATGTACGGCGACACTATGATACCAAAAAATCAGACCTATGTGTCCTGCACTGGTGCCGAACGTGAAAAAGAAAGTTAAGAAAATGGCAGTTAGCCTGCAAGCTCAACAAAGTATTTTTTCCGTGTTAATAAATCACAAGAAAATGCCACAATAGCCAGCTATGAGGTAGCTCAACTCATTGCCAGACCCTGGGAAACCTTTCTCAGATGGCGAATTCATAAAACAATGCCTCACTGAAGTGGCAAAATAATGTGCCCGGAAAAAGTGCATGAAATTTAGCAGCGTGAGCAAAGTCCAGAAACACAATTGTTCGGCGAATCGAAGACTTGTCAGCTGACTTAAAACATCAACTTCATATTATCAAGCTTGTGCTTTTGATTTTTACTCAAATTTCATGTTTATGAGAGAGTACAGACGCCACAGACACCGCACAGCTGTAAATTTTTCTGCGTGGAGTTGAAGATAATTTTGCATCACAGAGGAGCGCTTGATCTTAGGAGTCTAAAGGGCACAAGAACGGGTAAGGACATTTTGAAGCTGTATCAGCTGCATTAGAGAAGATGGGACTTGAATGGGACAAGTTGTGTGGAGTTATAACGGACGGACCTTCAGCTATGACCGGAGCGCGCAAAGGAATGGCTTCTCTGGTGTTGCGAAGGTGCAAGAGAGCGGGGAGGTGAGGCTCTAAAAATGCAGTGTATCATTCACCAAGAAGCCCTCTGTGCCAAGACAGTCCAGCTTGGCGATGAGTTTGAACACTGTTGTAAAAACGGTAAACATAATTCGTGAACGAGGGCTCTACCAGAGAATTTCAAGCTTTCCTCTCTGAGATCGATGCTGATTACGGGCTGTAATCCTGCTGTACCATTGTGCTATGCGCTGGCTAAGTCGCGGCTCCGTGCTGCGGCGGTTTATGCCCTGAGATCCGAAATCGACCATTTTTTGCAAGAAAAGGACGACCTCTTCATGAGCTGAGTGACCCTCTATGGTTGGCAGACCTAGCATTTTTAGTTGATCTTACCGATCATCTTAACTCACTGAATAAAAGCTTACAAGGCAAAGACCAGCTTGTGCCATACCTTTACGCGCAGATTAAAGCACTCTGTGTGAAGCTCCGTCTCTTTGAGAAGCAGCTACACAACTTCAATGTTGCGCACTTCCCAACGCTGTCCGAAATCAAACGTGCTTTTCCAGAGGCCAGCCTTACTGCTAAAAAGGAGAAGTATGTGTCTGTGATCACATCTCTCATCACGGAATTTAGTCAGCGCCTCCAAGATTTCTCAAGCATTGAGAAAGAAATCAACCTGTTCTCGACTCCCTTCCTGGTGGATGCTGAAGAAGTGGAAGAGAGTCTGCAATTAGAACTTATCGAAATGCAGTGTGATGATTCTCTGAAGAATCAACATCAGCTTCTTTCCCTACCCGACTTCTACCGGAGCTTGGAAAAGAACAAGTTTCCCTTGATGAGACGCCATGCAAAAAAGAATGATGAGTCTGTTCGGCCCCAAATATATATGTGAGCAAACATTTTCACAGTTAACTCTGAACAAAAGCAGACTGAGAACCAAAATGACCGACAGCCATCTCTGTGATGTCCTTCGCATCTCAACCACCAAACTTACTCCTGACCTGCCAGTCATCCTTCAGTCCAAAGCACAGCATCACTGCTCCACTGAGTGCAACACTGTTTTCCATTACAGGTGAGTTCAAAATGCACAGTATTCATGTTTAAATAAGCCCAATTAATTAATAAAATGAGTCAATTGAAGATGATGACATTTTCCAAATTTATGTACTGCATAAAAATGACAATAAAAAGTGAAACTTGAAACTAGACCCTGAATAAAAATAAAAGTTAATTAATGGAAAGCTGTGATCTTGTCTGTATTTTTTAAGCAATTTCAATTATCAACGATTATTTACCTATATTTGATTTGACTTGCGAACTTTACTTTTATCTCCTCGCCTTTACTGAGTGGCCCGACCCTTCGTATATTTTCCGCATGTGGCCAACTGTGAAAAAAGTTTGGACACCTCTGCCATAAGCAATGATGGAGTGAAGTGACTAGATAGATATACATGAAGATAGATAGACAGTAGACACATGGCCTGTTGAACTACCAACCACACTGTTCAGTACAAAAAGGCTTCGAGATAAGTACTGAAATAAAAATTGAACTTAATTAAGTACTGCACCGAAATTGAAGAAATGTATTGAAAACCCTAAAATCTATCTGTAATTTTGCTTTTAATAGCCGTACCGTACCGTAATTCCATGCCATAGTGTAACGCACTACATGCCCTGCTTCCAGGTGGTCTTCCTCTTCCCTTGTTTTCACGGACAAAGTTTTTAATGAATTTTTTCTCCCTTCATCCTTTAAATGTACCTAATTCATCTCAAAGTATTTGTCATCACCCATTCCACCATTCCACTAGCACACACTCCCAAGCTGCACCCTTCATTGGTCACATCATGCCATCTAATAACTCCAAAAACTCATTTCAGGTAAATAAATTTCCACAGCACGCAGTCTTGACTGCTGTGCTCTTTTCCACATCCGAGTCACTGATCTTTATATATAACGCTTTTCACAGGTCTCATTAGCTTCCCAACTACTCTCTAAACCTGTAGTTTCTGCTCCATTGCATTTCTATCCGTCTCATCATATGCTGTCTCTAGGTCCATAGATGCAATACATAAATTTCTTCCATTTCCTATGCATTTTTGACATATCTCCCCAAACAATTTATTAACACATGCTAATCCCCTCCATTGGTCTGAATGAAAATAGTAATAAATAAGTACTTAAAAATATAAATCCAAGACAGGCACAAGCTAAGATTTGTAATTTCTGTGTTCATCTTAAAATTGAGTTATTACTGAGGGCTCTAGCAGGCATAAATATCACAGAATGGCCAGAGCTGACCAGTAAATGATGGCATTAGTAGAGTTATATGGCATGTATTGTGTGCTCTCAATAATTTCAGCATGTTCCTAAGACTTAATGACAACCGAGTGGTGTCCTTTGAACTTCTGGTGCCATATACCAAACCATGGGTGGACTAATTAAACATGACCTTTCTAGGTGAATACAACCAGTTATGGGATTCAGCCGGTTCGCACCGGTTCGTTAGAACCTGTTCTTGGAATTTCATTAATCTCGAGAACCGGTTGTTAGCTTAAATCAGGGGTTCTCAATCTTTTTTCCCCATGGACACCTTTTACTTATAACTTATTTTGGTAGACCTCTCATAGATCTGTTACTGGCTTTTGATAGTCAAAAACACGACTAAAACCAGATTTGATGTCGGGTGGAGCCGAACACGGGTTCAAGACGAACATTAGCTATATTTCCCAAGCTATTTGGAGTTGGTAACACTAAGTCTCAGTGAGGAAGGGGAAGGGAATGTGGCATCACTGATTCGAACGTTTTGTTTACATCTCCATTTCTGGTAGGATTTTAGTTTTTTTTGAGGCTGTAGTTATTATTTTCTGTAGTCACGCCTCACGACATAAGGAATGGTGATCTTAAATATGTCAAGATCACTTTGATAACCGTTTGAATCTATAAATATGCCATATATAGGCATAGGGCCGAGACACAAAATAAGCCCAATAGTTTCGATGCATTCTGATCAGCCTAGAGACTGTGGTAGTGAGAGAACCTGTTGTTAGTGAGACCTTAGTGAGAGAACCTGTTCTTAAAATTTTTGAATCCCACCACTGAATACAACCCACAAAAAGCTCTGTTACAACTTCACCAGAGTATTCAGGAAACACTGAAGATTGCAACTGCATCAGCCATCATCCTGAGGCAGCAGTAATGGACTAGTTGTGGGTGCATCGCATAAGAAGTTAATGTAAATATGGATTATATCAGTGTGAAGCCCTGCTTGATTTTTCAACTTCGTAGTATCATTGTCTAACAAACCCTCAGCACTGTAAATGTAGAACATATTAAGAAATCTTTCTCATGGCATAATGCTTGTAACAAAAGCTGCTCACCTTAGAAGTGTCTGATGCTGAGTTTGAAAGAGCACCAGCCTCCTCCCTCATAATGTAATGATGAATGATGCGAGACTTCTTTTTAAGCTCCCCAACTAGCTGCATGTTATGTTCCTCCAGGAATTCCATCTTTTCAGCACACTTTGCTGCAGCCTTCTGAAGTTTGATGATGCGGTCCACCAGCAGCTGTTGTGTGACCAGTGGATCATTTAGGGGTGGCAGCTGGTCCTGAAAGAGAAGAATGTATTACTTCTTGAGATGCATTCCTGGTTTGTACCATGGATGGTAAGATTTAATTATTGGGGAAAAAGAAAGGGAAAGAACAGTGTCATTATAGCAGCATTTCATATTGAGTAGGTAAGAAGGGAGAACACTGCTGCAATAAAAAACAGAAACAAGCAAGAGGATAGTACGAGTATGTATTTAACACATTTAGGATAAAAAAGTCCCATAGAGAATGAAATAAGAAATAGTAAGCTAATCAACATTTTGGTGGTATCAGAAATTGAAGACAATGAATTCAAGAAAAATGATGAAACAAACAACTTTTGACCTTAGAAAATAAGACACTTAATGAAAAAAGCATAAGCTTGTATATAAAGTCAGTCATCAGTCATCAGTCAGTTGCAGGCAAATCAATCAATCATTGGGGGCATACGCCGGGTGCGCGGCGCCTCGCCCACCCTACGACGCCACTCCCAGGGGTCACCACGCGCGAGTCTCCATGCAGGCTCCCTACCCATACCCAGCAACTCTCGACAGGAAGCATCAACTTGCCCCAGCCACGAGCCTTGTGGTCACTCCCTTGGCCTCCTCCACGCCGGATTGTCTCTTACAGATACAAACCGGTGGGAAGGGTCGGTTTCAGGGTAGCGTGCCACACTGCCACATGCCCATATAGCCGAAGTTGGCGCTGACGGACTATGCAGGTAATAGGCCTCGATTCAGTCTCACAGTGCAATCGCTGATTTGACACGTAATCATCCCAGCGATACCCCATGATTCTGCGAAGACACTTATTTCCAAAGGCATCGATTCGCCTCCAAGTCGCTATTTAGTGTGCATTTCTCACAACCATAGAGTAAGACAGGGATCACAGGCGACTAGAAGATCCGGATCTTTGTCCTTTTGCACAGGTACCGACAACGCCAAATACTCCTGCTGAGCAAGTCCATAACACCGTGGGCTATGCCAATCCGCCGTAAGACTTCTTGATGCAAACCGCCATCATTATGGACTGTGCTACCAAGGTATGTAAAACTTTCCAAGATCTCAATGTCCTCGCCGCATGCATGAACAGACTGTACTGTTTCATCTAGTAAGCCTCCAAACACCTGGACCTTGGTCTTCAGCCAGGAGACCTCAAGTTCCAAAGGCTTTGCCTCCTCATGCAGCGCCTCGAGAGCCAGGACCTGCAGCGACTCAGCAAAGATTACTGCTTCATCGGCAAAAACAAGATCAGTGATCTTGGGTGTTGCCGAGGGATGCTCCACAATCACTTTGATCTACAACTTTGCCCAATACCCAGTCCATACAAGTGTTGAAAAGTGATGGGGCAAGGACGCACCCTTGCCTCACTCCTGTATTCATAGGAAAGAAGCTGGATACACCTCCCCCACACTTTACAGCACTCAGTACCAGAATACAGACCAGTCATCAAACCAATAGCCTTTGCAGGAATCCCACGAAGTCGCAGAAGATCCCAGAGTGACTCACGATGCACTGAGTCAAACGCCTTCTTGAGATCAACATAGGCGACATCCCGTTGACTCACGTCGGCGTTCCACCAGGATATGACGTGAGTTTCGACAGGGGATGCTTGCAGCCTATGTTGATCTCAAGAAGGCGTTTGACTAAGTGCATCGTGAGTCACTCTGGGATCTTCTGCAGGCAAATCACTATGGACAAAATATGAGATGTCTCAATTTACCTCCGTTGATCAAGAAAGAATTGAGATTGCAGATTTTTTTATGATTCTCGTTGAGCACAGTTTCAGATTGTCAAATGTACAGGGGATTAGTTGAGGATTACTGAAGAGGAGATTTCTTTATTTTATTTTAGTATGTAGATGTGAGAATAAATTTTTGTGATACCAATGTGTTTTTTTGTGATACCAATACACCATGCTTTCCCTCCCACGCCAAAAATAAGAGGACATTTGTTTTAACACCAAAAAAAAAAAAAATTTGGCTTTTTAAAAAGTTAAATAGGGTCTGAGAAAGCTTAAAATAACTTTAAACAAATAAAGAAAATGTATAAACAAATGGTTCCTTCAGTTTGTGTTTTTTGAGTGTGAGCATAACGTTCACAGGTTAGGGTATCCCAATCGACTGTGTTCCTTCCTTTCACTTCCTTTCCAAAAAATGCAGGTAAAGGTCAGATAAGTAATCTGAGTCGTGCATGTATCAGATGGCTTTTGACACATTTGTAGTTGTCACCATCACTGGAGTGGGCGTAGTGGGTAGGACAGTTGAGTCTTTAATGACATACCGTATTTGCCGGCGCAGAAGACGCACTTCCGCATAAGACGCACCCTTATTTTACAAAAATATTTTGAGAGAAAAAAATGTATTAGTGTTTTGAGGACATATTTACTTTTCGTAAATTTATTAAAAGTTATATATAAAAAAGTTTTGTAAGGGAAAACAAATGATTTAGAGCATGTACCCAAATACACAGTGCAGTGAATGTGAATGAAAAATTATACTACAGTAGTTAAAATGTAAAGAGAATGTGTAGGGTAACCAAAATCGGTCATCATTTATTGCAGGATGCTCCACGACTCGATATTCTAATAGTATCTACTTATGACATTTAGCTTAGATTTAATGTTGTAAGTATGCCTTTGTTGCTTTTCTGCTTTGTGTTTAGACTTTGTAGAAAATTTGCAGGAAAGATAATGATATTATTTTGGTAGTGGGCTTTCAAAAGTCCTAGGATTCTTACCTCCATTATCGTGTATCTTTCTTCATTCTGTGTATTTTGAGCCCCATTTCCCATGGCGCAATCGAATATTAATGGCATTGGCAGTGTGAAACTTAGCAATGTTTACGGGGCGGGCCTGGAGGGGCAGGGCGGGCACCCCCCCCCCCACACATATATAAACAAACATGGATTTCCGACAAAAACGAGAGCCAAATTAATTCTAAACACACCAAAACTATTCAGGAAAACTAAATTTCGGCCTCAAAATCGGTGGTTGCCTAATAACAAAAAATGACCAAGATATTACACTGTAAGGTGTAATCTCTACCTTTTTGTTATTGTTGAAGGACACCGATGTCGGGATCGAAGATATTCACCATGGTTTACACCTGTGAATCTATCACAGTCGCGAGGGTTGATTAGTCTTCCTCAGGAAGGTACAGGTCAAGGCATGATGGTTTTGGCGCCGTGATGGGTCTTGGTCTTGGTGTGATGTGTGGAAGGCTTCTGTCCCGTCTACAGGTACCGTTGCAGCCTTTTTACTAGCACTTTTTCAAGTTACAGTTTACAATTTTCTTAATCATAAAGATACAGGGGTGAGGATTGAGGGATCGAGGTGGTATAAAGGCCTACCCTGTCTCCCATCCATTTACAGTGGAGAGCAGCAGCGGGACTGCGGGAGGGGGGTCATGTTTACATAAGACGGCCATCTTGGCAGCAGAAATCGCGACCTTGTTGCCCCACCTCTTGTTTTCTCTTAAACTCAAACTTTTTCTTGGTATTATGCATTACTGTTGATATTACTAGTAACACAGTTACAAATTTCTGTTCAGTGGTCTACTGCTCAACACAGATCACTCGAGACCCCCTTAGTAATACACCACCGGCTATTCTGCATTCTCTGCCCGACCTCTCATTAGTAATATGGCCACATTAGACGCAGGTTGAATTTTGCATTCCCTTTCTTGGAAAAAAACTGCGTCTTAAGCGCCGGCAAATACAGTAATTGAAGTGATAGAAAGACATTAGTACAGTGGTCCCTCGCGTTTGGCGAGTCTCAGCTTGGCGAAACACAGTATTGGCGATGGGTTGGATAAGGTACCAGAATCCCAATTTAGCGCTTCAAATTAACTTTTGGTGAGATGCGCGCTGACATCACGGAATGACATTGGCCCAGAATGCACCGCCCGCAAGCGTCCATGTTGGTGTTTGTTATCTTCCTGGCAGCCATCTTGGACGACTGTGCTGTTATTTGCTCCAATTGACGGTACCTTTGGCATTTCGCGCTAAGACTATGGCATCTACAAATACTGGTGGTGGTGGTGGTTCGAGGAAGCCAGGTGACGACAAAGACAAGGGCAAAAAAGCGGAGAAACGAGAGTGGAGGAAAGGTAAGCACACAGCCACAACCACCACCGCCTACACAACCACCACACTCACTCGTCTCACCAGGCCTAACTCAAAATAATTTATGGTAAATAACATCTGTTATCTATTATCTATTGTCTTTTGTATTGCTGTTAATGTTTCATGTATAATGTTTTTGCTTTTAAGCAGTTAAAGTACGAAAATGGAAGGTCAAAAGGGTGAACATTGGGCCTTGTCAAAGACTAGGTGGACTCGTCGTCAGGTGAGCCGTGAGTGTTGTGTGGCGGCAGCCCGCAGGCGGGTGAGGGAGACATCCAGGAAGCGGGATGTTTCTCTTATCCATGGGTGCAGGGAGGAGTCTGAACGGTAATGACCCATGGTGGTGGCACGGAGGGCATTGTCTAGCGAGGTATCCCAGGTGAAGAGGCAGACCCGAGATATCAGAAGTTTTACAGTGGAGAACGGCAGCGGGAGGGGGTGATGTATACATGTGACGGCTATCTTGGCATCAGCAACCGTCACCTTGTTGACCCAGCTCTTGTTTTTTCTTAGTACATATTATGCATTACATCGGCGCCTAACTCTAAATAATTCATGGTAAATAACATGTTATTTATAATCTATTGTCTTTTGTATTGCTGTTAATGTTTCATGTATGATGTCTTTGCTTTTAAGCAGTCAAAGTACAAAAATGGAGATCAAAAGGGTGAACTCGGGCTGTGTCAAAGACTAATGGATAATTTTCCAATTGAAAGTACAGTAAACCCTCTCGTATTCGGACTTCGACATTATTCGGACCTCCTCCTCTTCCTATTTTTTTTTTTTTTTTTTTTATAACTTTTAACTTTTTTTCTCTTTTTTTTTTTAGGGGTAGGTAGGGTGTCATGACGTGAGTCAGTGAGGTTAGAGGCCCATGAGCCAGGCAGAGCATTTATGATCCATCACTGAGCATATACTTTGTATACTGTAATTGTGGTTTCTTTGTTGTGTCCAAATGTTGTACAGGTTGAAGTTCCCAAACTCGGCATCCCAAGACTCGGCAACACCCAAAAGTCGGCAATGGTTCCGGATTTTCCAAAACACGGCAAAACACCCAAAACCCAGCGCGTAGTTGCCGGGTCGGCCGCTAGGTGCCACCACACTAGGCCGCTTGGTTTCTCCTGCCAATTTGTTTGTTGTTATTGTTCAGTGGTGTAGAGTTGTGTACACTGTTATTTTGTGTACTTCTACAGGTCTGTTATTGGTATTATGGACTCCCAAACGTCCAGGAACACCTACTGGTGGAAGTGAAAAGAAAAGGAAGAACAATGTGTTAACTATTTCTGAGACAATTGACCTTTTTTCCCCCTTAATATATCTACGTTCTAAAAGTCGGAAAATTCCATTACTCGGTTCGGCGCTGGTCCCGAGGTTGCCGAGTTTAGGAACTTCAACCTGTATTGGCGAGTGATCTGAGGCCATTGAGCCTTGGACCCAGATCCAGCAACGGAGGTCGTATCTCCAGCTACCACCCGCTCTCCCACCACCTAGATATTACCTGCCCTTACTGCCGTATCCAGCAAGCCTCCCTCCTTAGGTAGTTAACAGGTAGGATGGCCCTGACTGGCTTGGATGAGTAATGACGTCATCAAACTTGTCATCAGTCACCAGCCAATGACAAACTTTCTAAAACTTCTCGACCAATCACAAGTCAACAAGACGTTTGACACGGCCTTTAAAGGTCATGTCACACGGACACTTTTTCCGTTAGTGTTACGGGGTGGCCGTGGCAAGAATGTTTCCCCGTCACTGGCTACCCCGCCACCTCAACACCTTTAAATATCCCTTATTTAAGGTGACACGCGGTACTACACTGACCTAAATAATGACACGTGTATATAACAGCTCACCATAATCACTACGATGTATAATAACTAGTAATGACGTAAAACCCTGCCCACCCTGCTGGCGAGCGACCTACCCTGCCTGGCGCCCTGCCTACCTCTCAGGACAACACGCTGTCATCCGCCTCACCTGTGCCTTCCTGAAGAAAACAGGTCAGCTACCACACCTGTGATAGCATCATAGGATATCACCAGGGATCATAGGACTCCTCAAGGGGTCCTCGCAGCCCTACAGACAACACCAAGAAGGAGGAGGAAATCTCCGCCATCATGACACTGCTGCCGGCTGCCGCTGCCAGACGTAGGACTGATAGTACTGTACACTACTCCTGTACAGTACTGTATTGTGTATTTTTACTGTAGATTTATTTATTTAGATGATTTATCTCATGTTTATTGACATTTGCATGACTTATAAATTTTCTATATTCAACTATATTTTTTTATATCTTTTTTTTAATAATTATTTTATCCCTGCATTATTCAGATCTTTGCATTACTCCGACCACTCCTTGGCCCAATGTGGGGGTGTGTGGCAACCCTCATCTTCCCGCCACATCTCAGCGTCACCCTAGGCGGGCAGTTGTGACTCCGGCGAGGCAGTGACCAGTCGTCCTGTCATGTCTCTGTAATTAGAGGTTAAGTCTCCAATAAACATCGTACCGCGCCCCCAGCCCTTCTGTGTTCCAACCCCAATATGGCGCAGTATCTTCAGGGGCTCATGGAGGAAGGCATGGGCGGCGTAGAGACGCCTCCGGCAGGCAGCGGGTGGGCGGGAACAGCCGCGTGGTCCACCCTGCCGCCATACCATAACGCCACGCGTTATACACCAAGCCCCGACATCACACCAGCCACTCAGCAGCAACTCTGGCCAACGACCCGGCAGCATCGCCCACCACCTCCTCCAGGATCAGGGGGAGCGACCGTGGGCATGTCGCCGGCAACGTTTGAGGCATGGGCCACCAGTGTAGAGGACTACAGCAGCATCTGCGGTTGGGCGGCACCCACAGCGGCATCTTATGTACGCCTCCTTTGTAACACAAGAGGTGCAACAGCGCATCAACGCAAGCCTGGGCAAGCAAGTGTTCAGGCAGCTCTCAACCACGGAGGCAATCGACGTTGTGAGAAGCGTGGTGATCGGTATACGCTGTATCATCGGGGCGTGGGCGGAATTCTTCTCTCTAGCACAGGCATTGAGTGACAGTGTGTGTGCGTATATCTCCCAGTGCCGCGCCAAAGCGAATGAGTGCGGCTTTAGGTGCCCTGAGTGCCAGTGCTCCTTAGAGGAGAACGTCGATCGCCTCGAGAAATGGTTCTTGGAGCACTTCGGGCGCACTGTGTTTGCCATGGGACGCACGCCGCTACCAGAGATGAGCGGTCCGCCTCACCACGTCCACCTACGGCTCGACACACGCCCCCACGCAGTCCACGTCCCAGCCTCAGTCCCGCTCCACTTCTTTGACGAGGTATGACGACAGCTGGACGACGATGTTGACAAGGGCATCATCGAGGCGGTGCCCGCAGGCGAGCCCACCGAGTGGTGCTCCAGAATGGTGGTAGTGCCAAAAAAGGACGGAAGGCCCCGTCGCACGGTCGACTTTCAGCGCCTCAACCGTGCGAGCCTCAGAGAGACACACCACACCAGGCCGCCCTTCGACCTCGTCTCTAGCGTGCCCAAACATACATTTAAGACCGTAGTGGACGCATACTCGGGCTACCACCAGGTCCCCCTCGACGAGGAGAGCCGCAAGCTCACAACATTCATCACCCCATGGGGGCGCTACCGGTACCGCCGCACCACCATGGGCCACTGCGCTTCGCAGGACGCGTTCACAAAGCGTTTTGACGACACCATCACCGACGTGCCCAGGAAGCTCAAGTGCGTGGACGACACTCTACTCCACGACAGCAGCGTCAGCGACGCCTTCTGGCACACATACAATTTTCTCCAGAGGTGCATGGAGAGCGGTGTCACCCTGCGACCTGACAAGTTCCGCTTCTGCAGGAGGAGCGTCACCTTTGCCGGCTACCTCCTGGGCTGGGAAGGGTACCAGCCAAGCCGCGACCTCGTCAACAGCATAACCGACTTCAAGATGCCCGCCCAGCCCACCCTGACTGACGTGCGGTCATGGTTCGGCCTTGTCAACCAGGTCGCGCCCTACCTGGCGGTCGCCCCTGTCATGGAGCCCTTCAGGGAGCTACTCAAGAAACCGGGTGGGAAGGCAGTGTACTGGGACAAGCAGTTGGAGGCACTCTTCACCTCCGCCAAAGACACTATTGGGCGATTGGCGGCCGAGGGACTGCGCTTCTATGATGTGTCGTGCCCTACAGCAGTCCTCACTGACTACAGCCGCCAGGGTATTGGCTTCCTTGTCCTGCAGTAGTACTGCGAGTGTGTCTCGGAGAAGTCGCCGCTATGCTGCCCTGGCGGGTGGAAACTTGTGCTCTGTGGCAGCCGACATCTCACAGCGGCCGAGAGGAACTACAGCACCCTTGAGGGGGAAGCGCTCGCCATGGCCTGGTGCCTAAAGAAGGCACGCCACTTCCTCCTTGGCTGCAAAAACCTCACGCTCGTCACAGACCACAAGGCCCTTACAAGGATTTTCGGAGACAAGGAACTAAAGGACATAGCCAACCCCCGAATCCTCAACCTAAAAGAGAAGACGCTAATGTTCACCTTCCGCATCAAGTACCTGAAGGGCGACACCAACTGCGCGGCAGACGCCTTGTCGCGCTACCTGATCCTGTCAGGTGGGCCAGAAGGATCGGACGAAGACGATGAAGAGCTGGTATGCGCAGCCATGACCGCAGCCACGGCCGCGGCAGCCGAGGACAAGGTGGGGCATGTTGTGGACCTTCATCAAGTGGAGGAAGAGGCTGCACGGGATGAGGAGTACCGGCTCTTGCGGGAATGCGTAGCCAATGACGGCTGGGCTGAACGAAAGGACTGGGAGCCGCTCGCCCTCCGCCAGTACTTCAAGATGCGGCGCCACCTCTCCTGCCAAGGGAATATCGTCCTTTACACCTGCGACGAGAAACACCCGCGGCTGGTCATACCTGCGGCCCTGAGGCATGCAGTCCTCGCGAACCTTCATGCGGGGCACCAGGGCAGGGACTCAATGCTACGCAGGGCGAGGCAGTCAGTCTACTGGCCAGGGATTGACGCGGAGGTGGAGCAGAAGAGGCGCCAATGTGCGGTATGCGATACGCACGCCCCCTCCAGCCCCGCAGAGACCCTCTTGCCCACCCCGCCCCCGCAGTACCCATTCCAGCAGGTGGTGGCTGATTTATTTCAACTGGACGGCCACACCTATATCGCTGTCGCTGACAGGCTCTTGGGATGGCTCGAAGTGGAGCACCTGTCAGGCGATGCCCTCATCACGGTGTTCCGACGCTGGTTCAAGCGCTTCGGCATCCCAGAGGAGCTGTCGTGCGATGGGGGAACGAACCTCACCAGCCAGGAATCCAGGGGCTTCCTCGACACCTGGCGTGTGCGGCTGAGGGTCTCATCAGCACATTACCCCCAGTCTAACGGCCGTGCAGAGGCGGCAGTCAAGTGTGCCAAGAGGTTGCTACGCGGCAACACTGGCCAGAACGGCTCCCTGGACACCGACGCCGCTGCATGGGCCATCATGCAGTACTTCAACACCCCCCCCGCAGGGCTCCGAAGCCTACCCAGCCCAGCTGATCACAGGACGTCAGCTGCGGGACGCCATACCTGTGGACGCGTCGCTCTATGAGGTGAGCGAGCGATGGGCGTGGCTGCTGCGGGAGCGCGAACGGGCCATGGCCCGCTCTGGGGACAGTGCAGCTTCCCGGCATGACCAAACAGCTCCCACAACCTCGAGCCCCTCACGCCCGGCCTACGGACCCGCATCCTAAACCCCGGCAGTGGGCGCTGGGATCGCGCAGGCACTGTCCTGGAGACTACGGCACCCAGGCAGTACTTGGTGCGGCTGGACGGCAGCGGGCGCACCACCATCAGGAACCGGCGCCACCTACACCCTCTCACGTGCGTTCAGGCGCACGACGACGGGACAACAGCGATGCCTGGCGCCACCCCGCCCAGCCAAGGAAGGCCTCAACGCCACAGATGGGCACCACACCACCTGCTGGACTACGTGTTAGGTAACGCCACCCCTCAGGCAACACACTGAGTGCCACACATATCACAAAATGTGTTTATATCCCTTGGTTACTTTTTTTCAAATGTTTCTGTTTTATCATTACACTGCCCACGGTGAGCTATTTGTGTAATTGGGGGGGGAGTGTGGGTGTGTGTGGCAACCCTCATCTTCCCGCCACATCTCAGCGTCACCCTAGGCGGGCAGTTGTGACTCCGGCGAGGCAGTGACTAGTCGTCCTGTCATCTCTCTGTAATTAGAAGTTAAGTCTCCAATAAACATCGTGCCGCGCCCCCAGCCCTTCTGTGTTCCAACCCCAATACCCAATTAGTCTGAATACGAGAGGGTTTACTGTACTATTCGCGTTTGGCAAAATTAACTTTTGGTGCTAGTTTGGCTAGACTAATTAAATCGCTAAACGTGAGGGACCACTGTAGCTACTCAGAAGACAACCCGGTGGAACATCACTTTTTGACAAAGAACTGCGGTATGTTTTTTGACAAAGAACATACTGCGCTAGAAAAATTGTGTACAACAGACCGTGTTAGACGAGGATAGAATGTACTTACGTACATGCAGCCATCACAAATACTAAACACATACAGGGAAATTAAAACAATACGTGGTGAGGCACGGGAGGCACGCAACATAGTGAGGCACGGGAGGACGTGAGAGGAAGTGTTTACACTCGGGCCGACAAAGCCAGACCGATCGGCGTGCAGTCGCGCACTGCCTGGACGGCTTTGTTTTCACTGCCGCCGTCCGACCTGCGTGTACGTGTACAGGTTCATGTTCGGCCAGCCCACCACCGAACCAAACCCCACATTTACCGAATTTATTCAGTAAATCCCCGCACATATCGGACTGGCAGAAAAAGTTTGTTAAAGCCGAAATTAGTTATATCAAGGTCCGCAAAAGCGTGGGTTTATTGTACATCGTCCTAACTCTCCATACAGCCTAACAACTTCTCTAGTTCTACCCACTGATTATCACCACACCATAGGCACTCATAGGCTGGTAAGGATGCTACCAGGTGGATGCAGGATCTTCAGCCTGTGCATAAAACCCTCAACACGCAGGGCATGTCTGTCCCAGATAATGGTATGTGGGAGTGATAATGGAGTAAAAGTGAGACACATCATGTCATCGTGCCATTCCTGTCCAAGCTACACTCATGCCCTTTTACCTTGTATTAAAGAACGCGTGCTGTTTAAAAGATTCCCAATCTCACAGGAGTAAAACGATTGTATACTTTGACCATAATTATGATCGTTACAGTAGGCAGTGGCAGGTACTATAAGATTACAGTATGTATTTGTCAAAATGAGGAAGTAAGGCAAAGACCATCTATATGATGCAAAGACGATAACAGGAATGTATGAAGGAATAAACAAAATGAATGAGAGCAGCAAGAATGGTTATCTGCTGTAGCTTTTGCCATGTATGAGACATCATATGTAGAGATGAACAAACAGAAGAATGCAAGATGTTACTTGTGTATTTCAGAGAGCATGATATTCAACCATTGAATGGTATTAGATAGTTTTTATGCTATGCTAATTACCTGACGGCAATGCGTGACCAGTGGTACTGAAATACATAAATACTCATATTACCTGAGTTTGTGAATTGGTATCATTGTGATATTCAAGAGTGTTGAGAGAGGTGTTGGAGGATGCCCTGGAACCCTGGGAAAGATTATCATGTGGGGTGGCTGACTGTGAGGACCTTCCACTGGACACTCCTCCAGAGGCACTCTCATTGCCACCACTACTGCCATTCTCTTGAAGATCTAGACGCCTTCTTAGTTTCTGCATTTCTCTTGTTATGTCCTGGTGAATAAGAAAACAATTGTTATCTACACAAAGCAGCACTGACCAATATATATTTGCCCAAAAGTTTATGTATAAAAAATATATATAGAGTACTTGAAACAGTGCCATGACAAGATACGCTTTTCTCTCTCTTAATGATACAGCAAATCCAATACACAATGTAATGTCACAACCTAAAGGTATGACTCATTCTTAAATTTGAAATGTTTTTGCAAGCATACATACGTACAATCATCAATCAAACGGAGCGGCATGTTGAATAATGTATCTGAGCATCATTTTCACAACAGAACCATTAGTTGTGTTATGAAAAATACCTTCCTTTCATTCCTATACTCATGAAAAGTAAGCGCAAACACATATAAATATTAATTAATCCATACAGCCCTGCTGACAACTCTGAACCTTCACAACTTTCCAACCTTGTATCTCCGTACATATGGGTCATAGTGTTTCAATATTCACACACATGGTGAGTCAGAATGTGAAGCAAGTACAGTTGTTGAAAACAACTGTATAAAATTGTTCTAAAACCGAAACAAATTTTTTCCATAAGAAACAATATAAAATGGATTAATCCGTTTCTGACCCCCAAAATAAAGACCTTTTTTTACCTTTTTAGCTGTATTTCAGCATAATGCGTGATGTGGGTTAAGATAGTGAATATTTGTATTATGGGGTGGTCCCGCAGCAAGAATGTTTCAGTCACTCACTGCCCAGCCAGTCACCTCATCATAAATCTTTAAATCCCCCTTATTTAAGGTGACACACGGTGCTACATTGATTTAGATAATGACACGTGTATATAACATCTCATCATAATCACTAAGTTGTATAATAACGAGTAATAAGATGTCCTGGTGGAACGCCGACGTGAGTTTCGACAGGGGATGCTTGCAGCCTATGTTGATCTCAAGAAGGCGTTTGACTCAGTGCATCGTGAGTCACTCTGGGATCTTCTGCGACTTCGAGGGATTCCTCCAAGGACTATTGGTTTGATAACTGGTCTGTATTCTGGGACTGAGAGTGCTGTGAAGTGTGGGGCAGGTGTATCCAGCTTCTTTCCTGTGAAACAGGAGTGAGGCAAGGGTGCATCCTTGCCCCATCACTTTTCAACGCTTGTATGGACTGGGTATTGGACAAGGTTGTAGATCAAAGTGATTGTGGAGCATCCGTCGGCAACACCAAGATCACTGATCTTGTTTTTGCCGATGATGCAGTAATCTTTGCTGAGTCGCTGGAGGTCCTGGTGATGGCTCTCGAGGCGTGGGCACGAGAGCAAGTGATGTCATTGCGCACATATATGCAACAGCCAGCTTTGGATTTAAAATTAGAATAGAGACAGTATGAGGAGACAAAAAAAGGTCTGCTGTTAGTGCTCACAGCCAACTGAGTTTCGGTGAGGAAAAGAAGATGAGATTTAGAGGAGGAGAGATGATGTTCGACAGAGAAAGTTAGATCTAAGGCCGCGAATGTTGCAGAAGTTTAAGGAGAGAAGGCTAGAAGAAGTATCAAGACACCTCGGGTTGACATCTTTGAGTCGGTCCGACCTGGGGATATTTATGGTCCCCTCCCCAGTAAGGGACTCCGAGGCTGGGTGAATGGTCGCCATAATGAAATTTTGAGTGAAGATAGTGTAAGGATGTAAGTGCATGTAGTGTAATGTGAGTAGTAAAAGGAATTGTCTTTAGAGTGCAGGCTGCAGCTACTCTCTTGTGTATCTGAGACACTAAGGGATATGGAAAGAGAGGACACGGGAGATTTCAATGATAAGTCTGCAGCACCCCCTCAACTCCCGTAAGTACCTCCCCGGGAGTATTTCACCATGGCGGCAGGTGTCTGACTGCCTATTCCCTGCATGTTGTGAGACATGGACACTAAATAGTGACTTGAAGAGACGAATCAATGCCTTTGGTAATAAGTGTCTTCGCAGAATCATGGGGTATCGCTGGGATGATTACGTGTCAAATCAGCGATTGCACCGTGAGACTGAATCGAGGCCTATTTTATTTTATTTTTTTTATTTTATTTTTTTCATTTGTGCCTATAGCGCCTGTAGGCAGTGGTGACCCAGGGCTCGGATGGTAGGCTCTGGAGGTTCACTTGAGGGCTGTGATCATGGTTGGTCCTCGCCCGTGGTGGCGCAGGCAGGATTTTTATAGTGACGCCTGTGATTAGAGGCTCATGCCGCCCCCTTGTGTCCTCCGATGCACTCGCAATCGAAGGTAGAGTTGATGGGCAGGGCATGTGGGTCTTAGGCCACTAGACGGTGCAGAAAGGTTTTGGGTTTCTTCGGGGATCGAACTCGGGTCACCGAGAACGCCAGTCGGAGACGCTAACCACTCCGCTACCGCCTCCCCAATCACCTATTACCTGCATAGTCCGTCAGCGCCAACTTCGGCTATATGGGCATGTGGCACGCTACCCTGAAATCGATCCTTCCCATCGGGTTGTATCTGTAAGAGACAATCCGGCATGGAGGAGGCCAAGGGGGCGCCCACAAGGCTCGTGGCTGGGGCAAGTTGATGTTTCTTGTCGAGAGCTGCTTGGTATGGGAAAGGAGCCTGCATGGGAACTCGTGCGTGGTGACCCCCGGGAGTGGCGTCGTAGGGTGGGCGAGGCGACGCGCCCCCCGGCGTATGCCCCCAATGATAGATGATTGAATAAGATGTTTAACCCTGCTCAACCTACCGTGGCGGAGGAGCGGGCTGCCTGCCCCGCCCGCTGCCTCTCTCAAAACCCGCCGTCATTCGCCTCACCTGTGCCTTCATGAAGAAGACAGGTCAGCTCCCACGCCTGTGATAGCACCATAGGATATCCCTGCTGGCGGAGATGGCCGATTTCCTGCCCTGCCGCTATCACAACACACCGTTATCCGCTGTACCTGTGCCTTCCTGAAGAAGACAGGTCAGCTCCCACGCCTGTGATAGCACCATAGGATATCACCAGGGATCATAGGATTCCTCAAGGGGTCCTCGCACCCCTACTAAATATTACCAAAAAGAGATCTCCCTTGGTGTTGATATTCACCTCACAGGCTTCATGATGCTACTGCTGCTGCCAGTAGCAGGATGGCTGCCAGACGTGGATGAGACCCTTGCTTGTATTTCATCTCTTTACTCATATATATGAATAATAGCCATTCAAATGCGATTATATGTCTACATTCACCTAGAAAAAGTGTTTAGAAGGTAAGTGCTTCTTGGGTTCCCGCCCCGATAAAATTTTGATTGTCCATCTTGGTTCTGCCAGCTGCTTTTGCCGAGTAGCTTGTTCGGCAACCGAGTTATCGTACGGCAACCGGTGCAATTATGAGTTTGAAATTCTGTTCATGAACCGATTTGTTAAAAAAGTGAGACGTTCGAAACCCGAGGTTTGACTGTATATACGTCTTGGCAACTCATCTTCCATCCCTCCCGCGCCCCTTACAGCTTGATTTCTTTGCGCGCCTAGACAATGCTTTCTGCTCAATGTGTAACAATAATAATTAGATGTTTTCTTATCTTTCTTTTACTTTTCACTTTTCGGGAGGGAAATCATAAACTGCGAATTTCAGAGTTGAAAAGTAGAGGTGCGGCGGCCGAAGATGCTTCATTGCCATGGTAACCAACACTCAGCCCGGCTGTTGTGCCAAACTTTCACATTAGAATTTTTTTTATGTTACTAAAAGAACTATAGCTACACTCATAAACATTACAGGTGCATTATGTCGTGACTCCTACATGTTTAACCCGTAAGTGGTCAATGGCGTACTAGTACGTCATCACAGAGGGGCTTTTCTGGTGTCAACAACGTTCAAGTACGTTCTTTAATTTCCCGCCACATACGGATTTGAAAATTCTGCTCACGGTAGTAGTTATGTTCCTGGGAGTTCAATAGTCTCAGAGACGTTCCTGCACCAGGGGCAGTGATGGTCGGGGGACTAACGGAGGCGGTGCAGGTGAACCATGAGTGTCTTATGCCCAAATGTAAATAATATGACCGCTGACCATGCTGCCACCTGGGTGGACGCCAGTCGCCGCCAGGGTTCAGGGTGAGGAGTTGAGAGCGTAGCACTACATTGTGGGAAAGGAAGCGCGGACACTGCAGCCGAAAGTGTTCAATAGTCTCAGAGACATTCCTGCACCAGGGGCATTGGGGGTCAGGGGACTAACGGAGGCGGTGCAGGTGAACCGTGAGTGTTTCTTGTGCCCAAATGTAAACAATACGACTGCTGAGCATGCTGCCACCTGGCGGGAGGAGCGGACACTGACCAGGGGTGACAGGAGATGCTCGGACTGCTGGACAACTTTGTTGATTTACGGACTGGATCAGGCATTTGTCCGGGACTCTGACATATCCCCGGACCTCGGATTTTGTCCGGCAAATCAGATATCCGGGAAATGGAGGTCCGGGAAAATGAGGGTTGTGTGTACTAACACAGGTAAAGGAAACTTGCGACACTAGGAGGAGTATCAGAAGGCAGAGAACTAAAGTGATTTGTAAGAAGAGAGAGAGGAGGGGTTGTTAAAGATAAAGGGAAAATGGACAAAAAGAAGGAGTTGCTTGAAGGTTTACTATACAAACTGTAGGAGAATTTAAAAAAAGATAGATTTCCTGAGAGGAATAAATAGTGTAAGAGGATTTTGATATAATAGCATTAACAGAAACATGGTTGGATATGTCAGGAAAGGTATTTGATCCGGAAGTCGAGATAGCTGGGTATAAGTTATTTCACAAGGACAGAGTAGGCAGACGAGGTGGAGGAGTTGCGCTTTATGCAAGAGATGCATTGCAGTGTTGTGTTAATAATGTTATAAAAACAGATGACAGCATAGTCTATATGGGTAGAGGTTACGGAGGGAACTGAGAAAATGGTTTTGGGTGTAGTGTATAGGCCTCCAAACTTATGTAAAGAGGATTCAGCTCCTATATGGGAAGAAATAAAGAAGGCCTGCAGATATAATCGACTATGCGTGGTGGGAGATTTTAATCTTAGGAATATAGACTTGGATTTAATCATAGGTGATAGCGAAGCAGATGAATTGTTAGATATAATCCAGGATAACTTCCTAAGTCAAGCAATCAAGGAGCCTACTAGAGGAGATAATATTATAGATCTATTGCTGACAAATAGAGACGATTTAGTTACAAATGTGGAGGTCGGTGGAAATTTAGATAATAGCGACCATTATGAGATCAGATTTAGCTTAAAATGGGAAGTTGGAAAATTAAGTGGCAATAAGCATTGAATACCTAATTTCAGAAAGGCCAATTATGCAGGATTAAGAAGACACCTGGAGGTTATTAATAAGAGGTGTGGGATGGTGGGGAAGAAATTTTCCCAGGATAAGGACAGGGCGATGACAGCTGGAAAAGCCAATTATGAAGTATTAGGAAGGCACCTGGAGGTAATTGGCGCAGTTTGATATGGAAGTGAGGTCATGGCTGAGGAGGTAATTAGAGCGGTTAGACAGGGAAGTGAGTTCAGGGCTGAGGAGGTAATTAGAGAGGTTAGAAATGGAAGTGAGGACGGGGCTGAGGAGGATTATACCTCATTTGTAAGGAATATAATTGACGGACAGAAAAGAAATATTCCTTATAGGGAAATAAGGTCCAGAAAGATTGATCCAAAATGGATGACCACCAATTTAAAACACAACATTGGAGTAAAAAGAATAATTTATTTAAGGTTCAAGGCAGGATTGGTAAACAAAGAACAGTATAACGTGATGGCAAGGACAGTGAAGAAATTAACTCGAGTTGCTAAGAACAATTATGAGATTAAAGTAGCAGGACAGGCGAAAAGTGACCCAAAGGGGTTCTATCAGGTATATAAAACAAAGACAAGGGAATTAGTTGGGCCGTTAAGGTCAGGACAGGGTGAGGTCTTAAATACAGATGAGGATATGTGTAAGAGTCTAAATGATTATTTCTTAAGTGTTTTTACGGAGGAGGATACACAGACGATACCTGATAGTGAACAGATGTTCAGAGGAAGCGATGAGGAGAAACTCAAAGATATTGTGATAATTAGGGAAATGGTGGAAGAGGGTATCGATAAAATGAAAATTTTTAAATTGCCAGGACCAGATGAAGTGTATCTCAGGGTATTAAAGGAATGCAAGGAGGTTGTTAGTGAGTCGTTGGTGCACATTTTTAGGAAATCGGTTGAGATAGGCGATGTGCCATTATTGTGGAGGAAAGGAAATGTTGTTCCCATATTTAAGAAGGGAGACAGAGGACTAAAGTCAAATTATCGACCCGTAAGTCTAACACCAGTGGTGGGTAAATTATTGGAATCTATTATTGCAAAAAACATTTAGAGAGCACTTAGATAAACATAGTTTGATCAATGATTCACAACATGGATTCACCAAGGGTAGGTCATGTCTCACCAATTTATTGAGTTTTTATAGGAAAGTTTGTGAGACGGCAGATAATGATAAGGATTAAGATATAATATATCTGGACTTTAGTAAGGCATTTGACAAAGTACCACACGAGCGACTCTTAAATAAGGTTAGGCCTCATGGAATAGATGGGAAGGTTCTTCATTGGATCAGAGCTTGGCTAAGTAATAGGGCAACAAAGGGTTACAATTAATGGTTCTAAATCTGAATGGGGACTGGTGACAAGTGGAGTTCCACAAGGGTCTATTTTGGGTCCATTACTATTTTTGATTTACATCAACGACTTGGATAGTGGGATTAGCAGTGATATCAGCAAGTTTGCTGATGATACTAAGTTAGGTAGGATTATTGGATCACAGTCTGATGTAAACATATTGCAGGGAGACTTAGATAAACTTAACGAGTGGGCAGTCAGATGGCAGATGGAATTTAATATTGATAAATGCAGCGTTAGGAATGTTGGTAGAAAAAACCCTGGTAATAGATACACCATAAGCAATGTATCGCTGAAAAGATCAGAAGGTGAAAAAGATCTTGGAGTGAGGGTGAGCCCAGACCTACGACCTAGGAAACAATGTATTGAGGCCAGAAATAGAGCTAATAGAGTACAGGGTGGTCCCGAAGATACGAGCAGTTAGGTTCCACCTGGCATACTCGTAAAGTGAAATCTCGTATAACGAAACACATAACTAATGGTAAAATATAGGTTTGGTTCCAGGACCCCATCAATAAAAAAAAAAAAAAAAAAAAAAACGTGTTTTTCAAGCTAAAATAAACTACACTACCCTCCCGAGTTTCACGCTATGCGAGTTTCGCGATCCTCGAGTTTCGTGCTGAGTCCTAAATTCTTATCATCCCGACTTTCGCGCATTATATCCCCGAGTTTCGCGTTTTTTTTTTTTTTTTTGGTGTGTGTGTGGTGTGTGTGTGTGTGTGTGTGTGTGTGTGTGTGTGTGTGTGTGTGTGTGTGTGTGTGTGCCTACACCGCCGTTAGGCAGTGACCTCCAGGAGTGGGATGGTAGGCCCTGGAGGTTAACTTGAGGGCTGTGATGGTTGGCCCTTGCCTGTGGTGGCGCAGACAGAATATCTATAGTGACGCCTGTGATTAGAGGCTCATGCCACCCCTTGTGTCCTCCGATGCACTCGCAATCGAAGGTAGAGTTAATGGGCAGCGTGTGGGTGTTCTTAGGCCACTCAACGGTGCAGAGAAAGATTTTAAGTGGATTTTACAGCCCTCATCAAGGATCGAACTCGGATCACCGCGAACGTCACTCGGAGACTTCTTCTTCTTGTGACCCTTTCTGCTTAGAAATCACTTTGTGGGTCGTCTTGTCAAGCTCGTGCTCGAGCTTGACATATATCTTGACGCAAAAACCACTCTGCTACCGCCTCCCATAAGAGACGTACGGGACACGTCTTCCTTCCTTCCTGCTTAGTATAGTATTAAATAGGCTTAGTATAGCTTGTAGTTTTGCTTGTTTTTTTTCCATTTGTTTGTGTTTTTCTTACAGGAGCAGCCGGTGTCGCATAAGATAGGTAACGCTCAAAATAAGTAGCAATCTTACCGTACCCCCCGCCGTTCCTTACTATTTACCACAAAATACTCCTTTATAAGTGATTAACCATGACGTGTGTGGTACTGTGGTTTCTGGAGGTACTGGAGGAGACAGGAGAGAAGAGGGGAAGGCATTGTGACAGTGTTATTGCCGTATAACACTGTCACACAACCATCAGCTGACAAGATATGTGTCAAGCTCACTCACTCAGACCAAAAACAGCATCCGCTGGTGACTCCCAACTCAAGCTGAATCTCAAGCTCCTCTCCTCCGTCCTCTTCTCAGTAGTTTGGCCGAAAGCCACCACCCCGGGAAGCGGGTCACAAACCCTAGGCTAACACCCAGTACCCATTCACTGCTGGGTGGACAGGGGCTTGGGGCATTTTCATGATATTTTTTGGGGGAAAAAGTGAGTCTTATAAGCTGTAAAATACGGTAGTTACACAGCCCTCAAGTTAACCTCCAGGGCCTACCATCCCACCCCTGGAGGTCACTGCCTAACGGCGCTGTAGACACACACACACAAACACAAACACACACACCAAAAAAAAAAAAAAAAAAAAAAAAAAAAAAAAAAAAAAAAAAAAACCCAGACTAAATAAGCATTTTTACAGTGTTTTTAATACCTGAGTTTCGCGATCCGCGAGTTTCGCGCTATGCCTCCGGAAGAAAGCATGCGCGAAACTCGGGAGGGTAGTGTAATTTACTTTAGTAAATAACTTGGTAATTTTACTCACCCCATTTTGATTGTCGTAGCATTGGATTTTCTATCGTATATGGAAAATACTCTAATTTACACATCTCGTATCATCGGATTCTCGTATATCGAATGCTCGTATAACGGGACCTCCCTGTATTAGGATTCATTACCAGAAGTGTTAAAAGTAGAAGTGCGGAAGTTATTCTAAAGCTTTATCTGGCTCTAGTCAGGCCTCACCTAGACTATGCGGTTCAGTTTTGGTCTCCATATTACAGGATGGATATAGCCTTGTTAGAAACAGTGCAGAGAAGGATGACCAAAATGATACAAGGGATGCGTAACTTTAGTTATGAGAGGAGATTGACGTTATTAAAATTACACTCACTCGAGAGACGCAGAGTAAGGGGCGATCTGATAGAAGTTTTTAAGTGGATAAAGGGATTTAATAAAGGAGAGGTAGGAAAAGTTCTTACGGCTTTTAACCAGGGTAGAACAAGAAGTAACGGATTCAAGCTGGAAAAGCGTAGATTTAGAAGGGAAATAGGGAAAAACTGGTTCACAAATAGGGTGGTGAATGACTGGAATGGTCTCAGTAGACAGGTAGTTAGTGCGGAGTCATTAGGGAGCTTTAAAGAGGAGCTGGATAGGTTCATGGATGGGGATGAAAGGTGGATGTAGGTAGTGTTAGGTGACAGGAAGTACCACGTGTAGGCCTCGCGGCCTCTTGTAGCTTCCTTATTTTCTTATGTTCTTATGTACTACCTACAGGCGTTACGGAAAAAGAAGAAAAAAAAAAAAACGCATACCGTATTTTACGGCTTATAAGATACATCTTGGAAGACGCACCCTGATTTTGGAAAGAAATTTCGAAGAAAAAAATTAGAAAACAGACCAGCAAAACATTTTCATTTCAGTCATTTTCACACAAGAACACACTCACTATTCATTATCTTCATTCAGCACTGCTCATGAGCCATTTTTATTTCTAGCTTGTATGCAATATTATAAGTAAATGGTTTTGATGAATTCGCCATGGGTGATAATATCCAGGACTGAAAAGAGCTTGTGATACGCGTGCCAGCCTGGTGGTAAATGATACATTTTGGCTGGCTGAACATGTACACGCAGGTCGGACGGCGGGAGTGAAACCAAAGCCGACCGCGGCGGTGCGCAGCTACGTGCCTGGCGTACCTATCGGTCTGGCTTCGTCGTCCTGAAGTGTAAACAACTCCTCTCACGTCCTCCCGTGCCTCACTACGTTGCCTGCCTCTTGTGCCTCACCACGTATTGTTTTAATTTTACTGTATGCGTGTAGTATTTGTGATGGCTGCATGTACACGAGTATACAAACTTTCATCTATTGTAACAAAGTTCCTTATATACGGAATGGCTGTTGGTGCCAATCTGCCGAGGCAGAACGGCTCCCGCCAGTACCATAGTAAACATCACAGCGTGAGGACAGATTAGTTGATTTGAATGTCTTATGGTATTCAAAATACTTGTAACAGGTAAGTACTGAGGTTACATCATATAAGAAGCTGAATAAATTAGCTACCTAAGCTAACCTACTACAACATTCATCTTGGAAGAAGCATGAGTATTTTTAAGGGCATTTTTTAGGGGAAAAAGTGCATCTTATAAGGCGTGAAATACGGTATACAGTAAACTCTCTCTAATTTGAACTAATTGAGGGAACTAACCTGGGTTGAATTAGCCGAAAGTCCGAATTATCCGATGGTTACCTCTAGCCCCTCCACACAATAAGAACTCACTAAAACAAGCTAAAACAGCACAGATTGTAGTACTTGTACTCACTAAAACATAGCTAATGCTGAAGTCTTGAAATGCAGTATACTACTGTACACTGAGTACTCAGGCGTCACTTATAGGATCTTCAGGCAAGGGCTGCGTTAGGAATTGCAACGCGAACGGGTGTACACGGAGGCGCACGGTGACGGCTGCATATAGGATGCCTAGCGCAAGCCCCTGCACTACAACCCTGGGAGGTGGATCGCTACTGAGTTGCCAGCTCGTGCCACAATAAGGGTATGTAAACAAAGAGCAAAGATACTCTCCTCTTCTTGCCTCCTAAATATTTCATTTCCTGATGCTATAACTTCTGCTGCATCAGATACCGGGTCATCAGCAAGTTATTCTGCAACAATAAGAATAGCCACAGAGATAAATTTTGGCAGCTGCTATTCGGTAGCAATGTAAATTGTTAAGCGTTCAATATCGTTCAGTAGGGAGAGTGTGAGTGGGGGGTGACCGCTACTGAACGCAACAGTGGTGTCACTCTTGGGATATGTAAGGTAAGGTCTTCAGTGCTTGAGGTGCTTAATGTGTTGGAGGCAATATGAAGGCTGGCTGACGAAGTGGATGGCACGAGAGGAGGTGGAAGATGCTGCAGAAAACTTCGACAATTCGAACAATGTGCGGACAATGCGAACTTCAGTTCGGATTATGGAAAGTTGTTGAAAAATTTGAACTGGGCCTGAAACAGGTCGAATTATCCCAAGTTCAAATTACACTGGTTCAAATTAGAGAGGGTTTACTGTACATACATTTAAAAAAAAACATTTAAGATGATATATTTGCTTTTCTGTTTCAAATCTCTAAAATGATATAAAAATTGCTAAATCTTGATAGATTCATTAGAAAATCATAATGTTGAAGCTTATAATGTTAAGCCTTGTCTTGGCTGTGATATATAATTCTGGCATATTACTTACTTTGAGAGTGTTATTGTTTTTCCTATTAAGAACCTGAACTTCATTCTCCAGATCCAAAGTTCTGGTGCCCAACTTTCTGGACTCCTCTGTCTTCTCTGTCAGCTGTTGAGTTAGGTTCTCCAACTGCAAATATAATAGTTGTCCAAGGGGTTAACTGGAAACTGGTTCACCTTGTAACAATCTGAAGCTATGAGTCAAGCATACAGTATTTAATTCTACAATTTGAATCATGTTTGATTTTATGGCTCATATCTTTTGATGGTTTTTAGCCCCATCCATCAAAATATATGTATGTTGAATAATAATAATAATAATAATAATAATAATAATAATAATAATAATAATAATAATAATAATAATAATAATGATTATTATAATAATAATAATAATAATAATAATAATAATAATACATGTAATATTAATAATAATAATAATAAAAGTAATAATTTCATACAAATGTTTTTCTTGTAAAATTGTGGGGTGGCACTTAACACAATGGAGATTGCATATAGACAATCAAATCAATATGTAAACCTTAAATATTTATGCATCCAACAAAGATAAAATTACAAATGGGATTTGAATTTTGTATAAAACAAAATATTTACAAATCCTCTTAAATATTTCTTAACACACGCTCTCATTAACCTTCTTACCACATTTTGTTATATTTATCTATTTTTCTATCCTCCTCTGATCTTTTCATATGATCATACCACTTCAGCACTCCCTGGCTTCTCTCTCCAGCAAGCTATGCTGGTTGTCACACATTTCTCAGACCCTGTTCTTTATCACTCTATCAAACCATCTCATACCAGAAATAATTTTGAGCACTTCATTTCCAAAACTTTATTCTTTTCCACGACTTTGTATTCAATGCCTATGCCTCACAGCCGATATATATACGTACTAGCTTGGAAATAGGTTTTTGTAATTTCATATATAATTAACTTTATTATACTATTTTGTAGAGTAACTGCAATTAGATTAATCATATCACAGCTAAAAGACAAAAAAATAAGCAGAAAACTACACCAAAAGCAAAACAAACATGTCAACAGATGATTTCACGCAAAAGAAACCCATCTTCAAAGTGGCCTGCAACCAATATTTTTCCATATGCATTCTAACATCTTTGTTCATTCAAATATTTAAACTAAAATGCTTGTAAAAGGAAAATCTGTTGTAAAGATCGTTTGCTGTAGCTCACTCAACTTTATTTAAAAATCTGGACCTGTTGAGTACCTGTAGTATAAAGTAACACTGGTGGGAAGGCCCCGAAGCTCCAGGAACAGTTATTTTTGCTATATTATCCGAAATGTATGTTATACTACTTTGTGATATTGTTTGCAATGTTTTGCATTCATTATTATTTCGGCTCCTACCAAGCTTGTCGTGTTTTTGTCGCAGAAACCAATCCTTTTTCAATTGCAACAAAAAACGGTCTTCGTATCCAAGACGTTGCTTGGACGACAAAAACACGGCTTAAGTAACACTGGTGGGAAGGCCCTGAAGCTCCAGGAAAAGTAATTTTTTCTACATTATCCGGAATGTGCATGTCAAATTTTGGAAGCATATTCTATGCCACAGCGCCTTATGTGCCGCCAAATAGGATGAGTCTTGAATAGATTTTACCAAATTTTCATTAAAATAACAAAATAGAGCACATACCAAATGGTGGTTAACTACGATGAGAAGACAATGGCTACAGTGTGGGAGTTTTTATCTACAATTTTGTGCGAGTGTGTAATATGTTAAGTTTTATATACAATATGTGAAACACTTCTATTACTTTAGTTTAGTTTTACTTTAGTTTCCTGGATGCCAGAAAAGCGTTTGACAGAGTGAATTGCTGGAAGCTTTTTCATAAACTTTTCGTCAGGGGTACACCTGGGTACATTGTTAATTTATTAATGTACTGGTACACTACCCAGGAATTTACTTTTAAGTGGGGTAATTCCTTCTCGCTGTCCTTTAGTACTGCCAATGGTATTTGGCAGGGGGGGATTTTATCTCCCTACCTGTACAATGTGTACACGGATGATCTCAGTGCCAACCTTCATGATACAGGTATCGACTGCCACATACATGATGGGTGCATCAACTCATTGAGCTATGCTGATGATATGGTACTGCTCGCACCCACTGCGGATGCGTTGCAGGACCTTATCAATGTGTGTCAGGTGTATGCTGCCAAGCATGACATTGTCTACAACACCATTAAGACAGAGTGCATGGTAGTATCACCGGCATGCACTCAGGTGAATTACCTCAAAACAGCATGGCTCAGTGGGTCTGCCCTCACTTTTGTGGATAGATTCGCATACTTGGGCCATGTTATATCCCACGACATGACTGATGATGATGATATCATCAAGCAGACCACCAAGCTTCTTGTCGTGGGAAATACTCTAGAGGAAATTTTCCTACAGTAGCAGAGAGGTGAAGATGGAGTTATTCAGGAGTCACCGCTACTCTATATACTGCAACTCGCTGTGGTCGCGGTTCAAGCTGGCCACTCTGAACCGCCTTAAGGTCTGTCACAATGACATCCTTTAAGAGGCTTCTGGGGATGCCAAGGTGGTGCAGCTCGTCCCTGGCTTTCGCTAGGAACGGTGTGAACAATCTGGATGTGATTCGTCGACACTCCGTGTTCAGCTTAAGGAGTAGATGATCCAGTGAGATGATCAAGAGAGTATGTATGAGTATAGTAGATGTAGTGGGCAACAGAGGACGACCTCCAGTGAAATTGGAGGGCAGAGTGTTGGAGTATATGAGATAAATGGGCAAGAGAAGAATGAGAGCATGCAAGGACAGGAATAAATGGAGACTTCTGTCGCAGCCCTTGGGCGAATTCCTCTTATGAACAGGCGTCAGAGATAGTAGAAGTAATTAATGTAAGTAAGATTAATGCTCACCTGAGTACTGTGATTCTGGTCAAACTTCTGTTCCAATTCTTCAACTCTTCTTCATTTCTATCAACTTGTCGTAATTTAATAGCCAAATTTAATTTGATATTCACTAGTACATGATAATTTCTATCAAATGGATACCACTTTCGAATTCTTAGACAGAAATTAATTATCCTAGCATTTCTTTAAATTATGCATACTACACAAAATTCACTAAGTTTTAAAACCTATCTGATCATAACTTATGTCTGTGCCTATTTTGTTAGTATTTAAAAACAGGTTTTTTGTACTTATTTTAAGATTCTTACTCAACAAAATTATAATCACAAGTGTAAAAATTTTGCACTTTCATACAAGCCTATCAGCCTCCATACCTTAATTTTTCTTTGTACCTTTGTGAGATTAGAAAAATGACTTTGGTTTTGACTTTTATCTCTAGTTTCCTGATGAAGGCTTTTTTTTCCACTTCTCCAGCACAGCCTCATTATTATTCTTTTTGTGAGAGCAGTCGGTCACTTCTCAGTTTTGTCTTAGTTCGCTTCTTCTGCGACAGCAAGCAACTCATTCTCTAGTTCATTGTTTGTGGACTGCAGTCGGTCAACCTCCTCAGTATTTTGTTTAAGTTGCTCTTTCTCTCTGCAGCAAACAGGAGAGGTTTTGTTACTATGTTTCTTTACTCACCCTGAATGACTCAATAGAAAATCAATAAGTGATGTGTAGCTATATCAACATGTTTGCAAATGACACACAATATGAAATATATCATCAGTGCAGGCTTCATAATATAATTGCAAAAGATATAACCTATGTAAATGGAGCCAGCTTTGGAAAATTAAGTCTATTATCAAGAAATGCACCAAGTCTTATAAATGGAAGAGTACAAAGACTTTTTTAGTCAACCCTCTATATTTTGGACTCGTTATTATGGATTTCGGATAATCTGGACGAAATCTGGGTAATATGAGTTTTATGAAATTTTGAAAATTGATTAAACTGCCAGTTTCCTTTCTCCTTGTGCACCAGATGGTTTATTTATGTTTGCCACGTTTTATGCTGGGTTCCCAGCTTAATTATATCTAGGTTTTACTGAGAGTTTTTACAAATCTGGAAACAATAGTACAGAAATCAAAGAAAATAAACATCCAATATCGCACCTACCGGAAATTTCACGCCATTAATTTTGTTTACGTTTATGATCACATCAAAAAAATATATTTTCCTGCACATTTCATAACTGTAAGTAAAAATTGTGGATTAAAAGTAAATTGTTCATATTATTATATATTTCTAATATTAATACAATTGATTTAAATTTGAAATCTAGTCAAAATATTTTTTGCACACTACAGAGTTATTATATAGCTGAATTATTATAGGGCGGGGCAAAACCCTCGGGAATCTCGCACTCTAAATGAAGTGGGAGGGTCCCCTAGCCCCTCTTTTTGCTGTGGAAGTGGCCGTGGCGGTGCAGAGGCAGCGCCTGTCCGATAAGTGTAATAATCACTCCTGGGATTGATTCCCTATAGGAGTCCCTACCAGGAGTGATAATCACTCCTGCGATTAACCTCCGGAGCTTCTACGTGTGGGCTCCTGGAACATACTGAACCACTCAGACGATCATCGACTACCTCTCCTATCGGGCGAGCTCAGTAGGCTGAGGGTATATATAGTAGGACTCTCTGATACCAGGAGGCCTGGTAGTGGCTAGACTAGCAGTAGGGGCTACACCTACTACTGGTCCGGCATGAGCAATGGTACCCGTCTCCGGGGAGTAGCTATAGGCATCTCCAGCAAACTGCAGCCGTCTGTTGTTGAGGTTACTCTGGTTAATGAGCGTATAATGCGGGCGAGGATGAAACACACTCTGGGTTTCATGTCTCTTGTTGCAGTGTACGCTACTACTGAGATGTGTGAAACTGAAGAGAGGGAGATGTTCTAAGCCAAACACGGCTCTGTATTAGATGAATGTCCTCCTTGGGACACCCTTATTGTTTTGGGCGACTTCAATGCTACTACTGGCACTGTGAGGGCTGGCTATGAGTTATGTGTTGGTCACCATGGCTCTAGGACCAGGAACATTAACCCCTTCACTGCTGATATCAAATTAATAGGCTTACCCCCCTGTGCGGCAGGTTTAATTAAAATTTTAAATAATTACTGATCATATTTAAAGTGCCTACTATATGAATAGGATGCTCATTCCATATCAGAAAATCTATGTTTCGTATTGGTAGAGGCTACCAACTAAGTGAGGAGTTGCGTCAAAGTGCTGCAACAGGGCCGTGACCGTGCTGCCAGACACACAATGAAACCACTTACTACTCAACATAATACAGTTTATTTTGGTACAGAAATGCTTCATTCATGCATTCATTTATTCATTCATGCTTCTATTTTATATCCATTAAGAATATGTTGAATATCTTGACTATTTTGCCTCGCCATTGAATTAGAGGGCGCAGCAGCGTCAACATGTCGTTCTGTACCGCTTGACCTTATTAGTCACACTAACTCACTCAAGCAGAAAAAGAGGTTCTATTGTATCGCAACACTTGACACTGATGCCATACAAGCCTATCACAGCTAATATTTACCCACAACATCATTGAGCACGGAGTTTAAATACAGAAACCCTATATGTACCAGCCGCAGTGAACCCTTAGATAGCTGAGAGACCGTATTTGTACCAGCCGCAGTGAAGGGTTTAACAGTTCTCTCCTTCTGAATTTTGCTAGGTCCAGAAGGTTGAGAATTGCAGGTTCTTGGTATAAGAGACCAGAGCTGCACCACTGGACATGGTATAGTAATGCCGGAGGGGTAACTAAGGACATCGACCACATCCTCGTTAGTACTTGTTGGAGGAATCTCCAGGACTTCATGGTTTACCGGGGTGCTGAGTTCTTTGCAACTGATCACAAACTTGTTGTTGTTACACTTAAGCTTCATTTCAAGTCCAGAAGAATCTCATGAGGTAACCATACTGTGTTTCATCTTCAGAAACTGAAGGACTTGACATGTGCCCATGAGTTTGCAGTGGCAGTCTCAAATCGGTTCAATGTGCTCGGGGCCCACAGGGATCCTGTAGAACTGTGGGATAACTTTAAACGTGAAACTCTCCAAGCTGCCATGGAGTGTATTTGGGCAGCGCAGATCAAGGCGTGGTTTTGTCTCGACGGTGATGTTGGAGAATATCGAGGAGAGTCGAGCTGCCAGGCTTGCTGGGAACCAGGACCAGTACAGGGCTGTCATGCAGGGTTCCATGACGATTCATACCCGGACAACTCATACCGGACAACTCATACCCCGGACAACTCATACCCCGGACAACTCATACCCGGACAACTCATACCCCGAACAACTCATACCCGGACAACTCATACCCCGAACAACTCATACCCGGACAACTCATACCCCGGACAACTCATACCCCGAACAACTCATAACCGGACAACTCATACCCCGAACAACTCATACCCCGAACAACTCATAACCGGACAACTCATACCCCGAACAACTCATACCCGGACAACTCATACCCCGAACAACTCATACCCGGACAACTCATACCCCGGACAACTCATACCCGGACAATTCATACCCCGAACAACTCATAACCGGACAACTCATACCCCGGACAACTCATACCCGGACAACTCATACCCCGGACAACTCATACCCCGGATAACTCATACCCGGACAACTCATACCCCGGACAACTCATACCCCGGACAATTCATACCCCGGATAACTCATACCCCGGACAACTCATACCCCGGACAACTCATACCCCGGACAATTCATACCCCGGATAACTCATACCCCGGACAACTCATACCCCGGACAACTCATACCCCGGACAACTCATACCCCGGATAACTCATACCCCGGACAACTCATACCCCGGACAACTCATAATTAAAAACATAGACTAATGCCGTCTAAATGCAACTATTTGCAATCCCCAAATGAAGCTTAGTTTTTGAATAATAGTAATTCAAAATTTTTATTAAACCGAATTTTATCAATTTTCAGCAGTCTGACTTGAAACCCCCAATTAACATATGGACAAGCTTATTCTATCATATACAAGTTTTGAAAAATTATAGGCATAAAAAAAAAAAAATTCATGCCCAAAAAATGTATATATGAGACGTTATAGGCCTATATTAATTATTTATAAACATTAAAAAATATATTTCATTATTTCCAATAAGTAAACTATTCGGTGACCGGGGTATGAATTGTCCGGGGTATGAGTTGTCCGGGTATGAGTTGTCCAGGGTATGAGTTGTCCGGGGTATGAATTGTCCGGGTATGAGTTGTCCGGGTATGAGTTTTCCGGGGTATGAATTGTCCCGGGGATGAGTTGTCCGGGTATGAGTTGTCCGGGTATGAGTTGTCCGGGTATGAGTTGTCCGGGTATGAGTTGTCCGGGGTATGAGTTGTCCGGGGTATGAGTTGTCCGGGTATGAGTTGTCCAGGGTATGAGTTGTCCGGGGTATGAGTTGTCCGGGTATGAGTTGTCCGGGTATGAGTTGTCCGGGGTATGAATTGTCCGGGTATGAATTAGCATGGTATGAATTGTTCGGTATGAGTTGTCCTGTCACTGTCATGCAGGACTATAACTCTCCTGAGGACAGACAAGGAGAGGCATGTCAGGAGTTTTGCTGAGGATGTCGAGGGCCATTTGAAGGCTAATGACCTCCGACCCGCCTACCGAGCCCTGAAGAAGCTCTGCTCCAAGCTCCATCTCTGGCGAGTGCTATCCGAGCAGCAGATGGATGCCTCGTACCGGACATGAATGGGCAGATGGCTCGTTGGGCTCAGTAATTTGGGCAGTTGTTCATGGTGGACCCTCGAATTGGGCAGCTTCAAACCACTGGGTTACAAGCAGTGGATGCCGATCCTCCCATTGACAAAACCGCAAACTTTCTTGACGAAGTCAGAGAGGCTGTAGCAAAGTTGAGGGGTGGAAAAGCAATGGTGTTTGTAATATCAGTGCGGAGCTCCTCAAAGCTAGGGGTGAGGCCATGATCCGCGGGTTGCATGCTGTCTTGACTACCGTGTCGCAATCAGGTAGCATTCCTCCTGACTGGAGAAGAGGGCTGGTCATCCCTATCTTGAAAGGGAATGGGGACCATCAGGACTGCAACAATTACTGCGATATTACACTGCTCAGCGTGCCAGGCAAGGTGCTTGCCCATCTATTGCTGACATGGATCTGCAGTCACCTCCTGAAGCATCAGAGACATGAGCAGTCTGGGTTCACACCTGGTACACTAGGATCCCAAATAAAACGAGAAATTGGTCGATAAACGAGGTCGTTCTATGTGAATTCGCTCTATGTGAAACATATAACCTAAGGGAAAAATTAATATTGGTCGATCGGTCCTCCCGTGCATACCCATACATTTATACTCATTCACACCCATGCATTTCAAAACATATATAAATGATAAGTTATGCATAGAAATGATGAGAGGCATATTGTTGCTTACCTTAAATCTAATAGGGATTATATACCGGGTGCGAGGGGTTCCAAGGCATCTTGTTGGAGGTCACTCATCGTCACATCGGTCAGAGCTCGCACGCTCACAGCTGATAACTTGTAAACAACAAGTGTACCGTCGAATGAAAGCCATCAATAAATTACGATAACTGACGATATCGTGAATAGATCGCAACAAATATCCTTCACATGTTTTTTTTTATAATAATGGACGAGAAATGCGCGGTCGCTACGGCCGTTCCCCACCTCCGTGGCGACATGCCGCCGGCGTGCCCCACCTCACCCCATGCCGGGGACACACAACCTTCGTTCTGTACGATATTTCGGAGCTCTATATGAGAACACCTCGGATTTACCCTACTTTGATGGCGGAATCGTTCTATACGATCACATTCGTTCCTAACAAAAATTTGGAATTTTATTTATTTAGAAAAATATATTAATAATGAGCTATTTTTAAAATTTTACTATTTAGGTCGTTCGTTCTACAGTACCCTCCCGAGTTTCGCGCTTGCTTTATTCACAAGGCATAGCGCTAAACTCAAGGATCGCGAAACTCGGGTATTGAAAACCCTGTAAAAATGCTTATTTAGTCCGGTGCGAGGTGTAGTACCATATTTTTTGGCTTATAAGACTCACTTTTTCCCCCCAAAATACCCTGAAAATACTAATGGTCTTCCAAGACGAATGTTGTAGTACTTCCTCAGTACTCAGTACCTCAGTACTTACCTGTTACAAGTATTTCAAATTCCATAAGACATTCAAACCAACTGCATAATCTGTCCTCACGCTGGTATGTTTAATTCCCCCTTTTGGCGGCAGATTGCCGCGATTGCCGCCAACAGTGCCATCTATCGTCTGCTAGTGTTGATGTATCATTTACCACTAGGCTGTCACACGTATCTTAGGCTCTTTTCAGTCCTGGAAATTATCACCCATGGCGAATTCATCAAAACGATTTACTAATACTATTACATACATGCTAAAAGTTATATGATACGCCAAATAAAATGGAAACAGACCAACAGAAAGACACTTTTGGATCACCGCTGGGAGGCGATGGCTAGTGGTCCGCCCCGAACACATGGCTAGCGGCTGGCCGACAGACGACAGTGGCCGTGCGGTGATGTAAACAAAGGCATTACCTTCCCTGTAAACGTCGGTACACTCACGCTTACTAATTTCCTTTTTGATGGCTGGGAAAGTGATTGATGGTGTTCATCTGACAGACTATGTCCTCCGGATGTTGGACTCTGGATCTATTCCTCGCTACATTGAAAAATGCAAGGAAATAGGGAATATAGATCCATATAACATACCGCGGCACAAATGGAAGGACATCACGACTGCTTGGTGGCGATCTTCCAGGCTTATTATGCCACAGTGATATATACCGCAACCTTGTGAGTTTGAAAAGTACACACAAACCTCGTTTTCCCGGACTAATAGGGGGGAGCACTGGTCCGGGAACCGCAAAAGTCCGGGAATCGTAACAGTCCAGGAATTATCCTCTTAAAAAAAAAAAAAAAAAAAAAAAAAAAAAAAAAAAAAAAAAAGTCCGATGCCATTACCCACTCACGGACGTTTATCCTACACTAGTATTTACTGTCCGGCAACTGCCAATATCAACTGCCCCGCCGCGGACTTTTGCGTCCACTGAGCATGCTGCCACCTGGCGGGAGGCAGCAGAAAGTGTTCAATAGTCTCAAGAGACGTTCCTGCACCAAGAGCAGTGGGGGTCAGGGGATTAATGGAGGCGGTGCAGGTGAACCGTGAGTGTCGTGTGCCCAAATGTAAACAATACGACCACTGAGCATGCTGCCACCTGGCGGGAGGCAGCAGAAAGTATTCAATAATCTCAAGAGACGTTTCTGCACCAGGGGCAGTGGGGGTCAGGGGACTAACGGAGGCCGTGCAGGTGAACCATGAGTGTCGTGTGTCCAAATGTAAACAATACGACCGCTGAGCATGCTACCAACTGGCGGGAGGCAGCAGAAAGTGTTCAATAGTCTCAAGAGACGTTCCTGCACCAGGGGCAGTGGGGGTCAGGGGACTAACGGAGGCGGTGCAGGTGAACCGTGTGTGTCGTGTGTCCAAATGTAAACAATACGACCGCTGAGGATGCTGCCACCTGGCGGGAGGCAGCAGAAAGTGTTCAATAGTCTGAGAGATGTTCCTGCACCAGGGGCAGTGGGAGTCAGGGGACTGACGGACGCCGTGCAGGTGAACCGTGAGTGTCGTGTGCCCAAATGTAAACAATACGACCGCTGAGCATGCTACCACCTGGCGGGAGGCACGGACACTGACCAGGGGTGACAGGAGACGCTCGGACTGCCGGACAACTTTGTCAATTTACGAACAGGACCAGGCATTTCAACGTATAAAAAAAAAAAAAAAAAAAAAAAAAAAAAAAATCTGGGACTCTGACATATCCCCGGACCTCGGATTTTGTCCGGCAAATCCGATATCCGGGAAATGAAGGTCCGGGAAATCGAGGTTTGTGTGTATATTCAATCACTCTACCCATGTCTACAATTCTGAAAGACTAGTCAATTCGCACTGCAGTTTAATACACAGCTTAAGCACTGCAAACGTAGTAATAATAATGAGCTGTAGCTACTACTGTGTGCGTGAGAGGAACGGTGACTGTGGTGTGCGAGAGCGGAGGCCGGCGGAGAGAACCTCAGCCCAGTCGCTTACACAATCAGTGAGTACTGAGGGTTGCACGCTTGCTTATACCCCGATTGACGATTAAATTTATTTAGTTAACGCTAATTTATGCATGGTGCTAATTCATTAATCAGAAAACTAAATATATCGATGTAAAGCTAATCCAGTTTCGCTTCTACTAATGCAGCCCATTAACTCTTTTAAAAATCCGGCCTGTGCCACCACGGCCGAGGGCCAACCATTACAGCCCTCGAGTACAGGTCCTACCATCCCACCCCTGGAGGTCACTGCCAAACGACGCTAAAGGGAGAGAGAGAGAAAAACAAACAAACAAACAAACAAACAAACAAGCAAACAAACAAACAAACAAACAAACAAACAAACAAACTTGTATGAAGCAGCGCAAAAGTCGGGGAGATAATGCGCGAAAGTCGGGATGGTAAGAATTTAGGACTCAGCGCAAAACTCGCATAGCATAAAACTCGGGAGGGTACTGTATAGGGGAAACGCTCTATGTGAACACGTTTTATGCGGGACCCTAGTGTATGTCAACAACTGACCGTATCCTAGCGCTTCGAATCCTGGTGGAACGATGAGTGAGTTTCGACAGGGGATGCTTGCAGCCTATGTTGATCTCAAGAAGGCATTTGACTCGGTGCATCGTGAGGCATTCTCCGGCTATGCGGGATTCCTGCAAGGACTATTGGTTTGATGACTGGCCTGTACCCTGGGACTGAGTGCTGTGAAGTGTGGGGGAGATGTATCCAGCTTTTTTGTGTGAATACAGGAATGAGGCAAGGGTGCATCCTTGCCCCATCACTTTTCAACACTTGTATGGACTGGGTATTGGGTAAAGTTGTAGACCAAAGTGATTGTGGAGTATCTCTCGGCAATACCCAGATCAGTGATCTTATTTTTGCCGATGATGCAGTAATCTTTGCTGAGTCCCTGGAGGTTCTGGTGATGGCTCTTGAGGCGCTGCACAAGGAAGCAAGGCCTTTGGGACTTATGGTCTCCTGGCCCAGATTAAGGTCCAGGTGTTTGGAGGCTTATTAAAATCTTTTGTTTTGTTTTAAATCACAAATGACTGGCAAAGGGCAAAAGAAAAAAAAGAGAAAAAAAGAGGTAACAAAAAGCATGCTAAACTGCCAATCCCTATAATAAAGACAGTAAGAGACTAAAGAAAGAGGGGTGGGCCAATTTAGTTCGGGAGATGTCGTCACTCCTCTCTTGAAAAGATTTAAGTCGCAGGAAGATTGAAAAATAGAAACAGGAAGAGAGTTCCAGTTTACCAGTGAGAGGGATGAAAGAGTAAAGATACTGATTAGCTCTTGCATTAGGAAGATGGACACAATAGAGATGATAATGAGAAGAAAGTCTTGTGCAGCGAGGTCGTGGGAGGGGAGAAGGCATGAAAAATAACAGTAGAAGATAGCAAGTGAAGCAACATTGCGGCGGTGATTTAAAGATTGACGACAGTCAGTCGGAGGAGGGGAGTTGATGAGACGAAAAGCTTTTGACTCAACCCTGTTTAGGAGAGCTGTATGAGTGGATCCTACCCAAACATGTGAGACATACTCCATACATGGGCGGATAAGGCCCCTGTACAGAGAAAGCACTGGGATGGAGAAAAAATGGACGCAGATGCCACAGGACACCTAACTTCCTAGAAGCTGTTTTAGCAAGAGACGAGATGTGAGAACTCCAGTTCAGATTTTTAGTAAAGGGTAGTCCAAGACTGTCCTGACTGCCATGTGGCAATCAGGTACCATTCCTCCTGACTGAAAAAGGGGGCCGGTCGTCCCTATCTGGGAAGGGAAAGGGGACCGTCAGAACTGCAACAATTACCGCGGTATTACACTGCTCAGCGTACCAGGCAAGGGGCTTGCCCATCTATTGCTGACACGTATCCGCCGCCATCTGCTGAAGCATCAGAGACCTCAGCAGTCTGGGTTCACGCCTGTTAAGTCAACAACGGACCGTATCCTACCGCTTCGTGTCCTGGTGGAACGCTGACGTGAGTTTCAACAGGGGATGCTTGCAGCCTATGTTGATCTCAAGAAGGCGTTTGAGTCAGTGCATCGTGAGTCACTCTGGGATTTTCTGCGACTTCGCGAGATTCCTGTAAGGACTATTGGTTTGATGACTGGTCTGTACTCTGGGACTGAGAGTGCTGTGAAGTGTGGGGGAGGTGTATCCAGCTTCTTTCCTGTGAACACAGGAGTGAGGCAAGGGTGCGTCCTTGCCCCATCACTTTTCAACACTTGTATGGACTGGGTATTGGGCAAGGTTGTAGATCAAAGTGATTGTGGAGCATCCTCGGCAACACCAAGATCACTGATTTTGTTTTTGCCGATGATGCAGTAATCTTTGCTGAGTCGCCTCACAAGATGGATGAGTGCCTGTCTGCCTTGGTTAACTCGGTCCGTATGCATGCGACTGTAGGCTGATACTGCTTCTACCAACTGCCTCACCACCTCGGTTCCTTGTTGGGAAGGATCTGTATCTATTGCTAACTCCTACATGCACTCCATGTGACTCAGGATGTGACTCAGGAAGTGTGTTGTGGGTTCACCTGGTCTTGCCCTCCTCTCCTCCTCTTGTTGTTCTCGGTCTTCTTCTTCCATTTCGTTGCTCGACTTGTTCCACAATGGTGTTAACAGAGATGTCATCTGTGGCCTCAGGAACCTCCATCACCTCCTCAACTGTCACGTCACCACATCTAGGCAGGGCGTGGGCAGCATTAACAGCAGTAGAAGCGGCCTGGCGGATCTTTTGGACACGGACCTCTCTTGCCTTACATAAATCAGGTGCTAGACGCCTCCTTGAGTGGTTGATCGTGTTGATGTTCACTTTGTCCCAAGCAGCTAAGAGGTTGTTTACTGCATGCCTGATGTTGTACAACTTCCAAAACCTGGCAACAGACACAGTTGCCTGAGAGACTGCTTCAGGCTGGGCTTGAGAATCGGTGGTGGCGGTGGTGGGTGGTGAGTGGGGTGCTGAGGCAGGAGCGTAGTCAGGTGCGTCGTCCTCCTCACTTGTAATTCCATCCTCTCCCTTCTCCTCCTCCTCCTCTAAACGTTTCACCTCTTCCTCTGTGTCTGTAGAATGCAGAAGTTGTTGACAGCAGCGGCGCTGGTAAAACATTTTGATGTTGCAAATTACCTCTTGGTCCAGCGGCTGTAGGAGTAAGGTGGTGTTTGGGGGGAGAAATTCCACCTTAACACACTTGTGCCTTCCGATGAGTAACCGAGGGTGTGACAGTGCGTTGTCTAGCAGCAGCAGCACTTCGAAGGGGAGGCCGAGTCTCATGCAATGACGGCGAGCATTGGGGATGAAGCAGGTGTCAAACATCTTGATTGCAATTTGACTGGTCATCCAAGCCTTCGGCGCCTTCCTCCAGTAAACACCTGTGTTGTCCATGTCCCTCACGTGGCGGAAAGCATGCGGCCTGCCTGCTTGGTGGACCAATAGGGGCTTCATCTTGCAGGTTCCGGCAAGATTGCAGCAGAACAATACCGTGAACCTGCTCTTGCCTTGCTTCCTGCCTCTTGTCTGTGCCGTAGACTTGGATACGTAGGTTGATTTAGGAATAAATTTCCATTGTATGCCTGTTTCATCCATGTTGAAAATTTGCTCAGAGTGAAATTTCCCTCCTCAACAACCTCCTTAAAGATATCAGGGTATTTCTCAGCCTTCACTTCATCGGCCTTTGCCCGTTCCCCTGTGAACTTGCTGTTCTTAAATTGCTTCCTCCTTATAAAAAGATGACAACCAGCCAGTTGATGCAACAAATTTCTTCTGACGGGTTGCAGGGTACTTCTCAGACGTGACTTTGAAAAATTTAATCGCCCTCTGCCGCATCTCCATGGTTGACACAGGTACGTCCCTCCTCTCTTGCCTCGGATATATTTTTCATGCAACCGTTCCATAACAATTAAGGCCTTGGAAGTGACCAGTGCCCGTGTGTCCAGCTTGGAGGAACCGAATGTCTTGAGACAGGCGAGGATTTCTTTACGCTGGGAGTAGATAGTGCGTATTGTAGACTCGTTGAGTTTCAGGGACCAGGCAACCGCCGTTTTTTTCTCTCCTGCTTCGTTTCTCTTAATCAAGTCTCTCTTCTGTAACAAAGTCAAATGGACTCTCTTCCTCTTGGGCTTAACTCCACTGGGTCCAGGTAGACAGGAATCAGACATGGTGGAGAGCGATCATAATAGAGCTGGTGGTCTAACCCTGCCCGTAGTCTTACAAATCTGGGAGGGAGTGGACTGGAAGGGAGGGAGAGCGGGTAGAAGAGGGAGCAGCCTGAGGCAAGGAGGAGCAGCAGTCCTGATTGGTTAGTGGCCGAGAGAGCAAGACGGATCAAGCGTGATTGGCGGGGAGCCTGATGATGCCGCATTATCGGAGATTTCAAACTAAAGCTAACCGCACACTGCCCGCCCGGTACAAAAAACCGCGTTACAATTTTTTTTCTGTGATAAGAGTTAGAATTCTCTTCCGCGAATACATACAGTCAAACCTCGATATAACGGACCTCAATTTAACGGACTTCAGATTTAACGGACTCCATTCACGAGACAAATTTGCGGGCAAGAATGGCATATCAGACCGCTTATCGCCGCTGGAATCGTCAACTCGACATAATTTTTTTTGTTTTATTTTGGAATGCTTGGGTTTTAAGGAGTTTTAATGTATCAGATATTAAGATATATAAGGTAGGAGCCTGTGTTACTAGTGATTTAGTTGTAGAAGGTGTGTATGTGGGTTAAAATATTGAATATTAGTACGTATTACAATTTCTTGACTTCTTCTTGTGACCTCTTTCTCTTAAGTTTTGCTTCGTAGGTCCTCTCCTCTCCTCTCCTCTCCTCTCCTCCTCCTCCTCCTCTCCTCTAGTGTTAGCTGAAGCTTCTACCCCGGGAGACTGCACAGCGTCACACACACACAGCTGTTCGTCTGCACTATTTGCACGTCGAATGTAAACAAACATGGCTCCGACACCCAGGCATTTCTCCACAATAGTACTTTTTATATTTATTTACATTACAGGTATTTACATATCTATTTACATTGTTCATTATGATGTTTATCATGTGTACATGGGTAACTTGTGTCTTATAATTATGTCTTAACAACAACACTGCTGCTGCCGTGGCCGCGCTGCGCTGCCAGGCGTGGATGAGCGCCTTGCTTGTATTTTTATCTATTTACTCATATGTATGAATAATAGCCATTAAAATGCGTCAATATGTCTACATTCACCTAGAATAATGGTATTTCATAGCATACCAAGCAGTAATTAGCGAGCCTGGAGACTTACTACCTCTCCTAATACCACTCCCGTGCAGTCGTGGGTGAGCTTGCTATGTAGCACCAGTCACTGTTTACCTTCCAACATAGCTACACGGTCTGGTTGTGCTTGTGATTAATTCTCATTTATTACACAGCGTGCAGGAGCATACCAAATCTAGCATTTAGCGCCAGTCACTGTTTGTCGCCTCCGTGGTGCAGTGGCTTGAGTGCCTGGCTACGAATCTACGGGCCCTGGTTCGATCCCGGGCCAGGGCAAGTCGGTGACCAGCCTACCCAGCTGTTCTTACTTCCTTTCGGGGTTGATAAATGGGTACCTGGGGTAACCTGGGGAAGGTAACTGTGGTAACCCGGGAGTCACACTAGCCCTGTGTCCCGGAGTAACGGGTTCTCACCCACCACAGGCTCTAAGGGCTAATGCCACGGAGATGAGCACGCATGCCACGCGCAGCTTAGCGTAAGCTCCCATCTTTACCTTACCTTACTGTTTACCTCCCAACATAGCTACAAGGTCTGCTTGTGTTTGTGATTATTTCTAATTTATTTCACAAATTTTCCTGTGTTTTACCTATATTTTTCCACCCTTGAGAAAATACCCTCGCTATAACGGACAATCGGCTTTAACGGACCACTCCTCCCCCCCATTTAGTCCGTTATATCGAGGTTTGACTGTACTGCGTTAGACAAATTGCGCGTTACAATACACTGCGTTGGAACAGGATATACTGTATACAGGGAGGTCCCATTATACGAGCATTCGGTATACGAGAAATCAATGATACGAGCTGAGTAAATTAGGGTCTATTTTCAATATACGATATCGAAAATCCAATGATAAGACATTCAAACTGGGGTGAGTAAAATTATCAAGTTCAAAATGCTCCCCCTACCACTCCCGGGCTGGACAAAGGGGGATTTGGTTGACCCCAGTCAGGTCACCCCTAGCAAGCCGTGACCTGAAGGGTAATTAAGCATATGGCTGGGCCTAACATTTAGGGGTAATTAGCAGGTGTGTTGTGGCCCAACCTGGGACCGCCAGTCAGGTCACCCCTAGCAAGGCGTGACCTGAAGGGTAATTAAGCATATGGCGTGGCCTGACCTTTAGGGGTAATTAGCAGGTGTGCGGCTCCAACCTTGGGACCACTACACTACCTTCTCTTGTATCATGCGGCGTCCCCTACAGTACAACGTCTTTTTTGCTTGTTATACATGTTTAATGTTTAATTAATGTGCAGTTATGTTATTTTGTGTGCTATTTTCTCTTTCAGAATGCTTTTTCTACAGAATAGGTAGTACAGTGTGGGTAATATAGACGCTGTGTTTGTTGTGTTTGGTAAAGTTTATTTTAGCTTGAAAAATTTCTTTGATGGGGTCCTGAACCAAACTATATTTTACCATTAGTTATATTTCGCTATACGATTTCGCTTACAAGGTTGCAGGTGGACCTAATGCTGTCTTAGGACCTCCCTGTATTTATATATAGTATACTATATTTATCTAATGGTAATGATATATATATATATGATATATAACAAGATATATATATAATTATTAATATATATATGTTATATATATATAATAAAACAACAAACCCTCGATTTAACGGCTAAAATGGGGAGGAAAAGTGGTCGTTAGGCCGATTACTGTTAGGGATGGCAGGGATTTCCCAAGGGTGTGAAAATATAGGAAAAACACGGAAAAATTGGTGAAATAAATGAAAAATATCCAACAACAGGCCGTGTAGCTGTTGAGGTAAACATGACTGGCATGAATCAGGGATTGGCACACTCCCAGACTGTTCGGGATGGTATTAGGGAGGTAGAAAGTATCAGGGTATATTATAGCTTGTATGCTATGAAATATCATTATTCTAGGTGAATGTAGATATATAATCGCATTTTAATTGCTATTATTCATACATAGTAAAGTAAAGTAAAGGGTATAGAGTAAAGATATGAAACTACAAGCAAGGCGCTCATCCACGCCTGGCAGCACGGCCGCGGCAGCAGCAGCTGTATCATGAGACATTATAATCACCCCAAAATGAGGTAAAAAGGAAGAAAAAGTCTCACGTAAAGTGATGAGTTATCCCTACAATGTTGGTGTTTCCTCTCACCGTCTGGCTAGTGAAAGGTAAACAAATGATCACAACTAAAACGAAAAAGGAAAAGAAAGAAAACTAAAGAAAGGGCTACAGAGTGGCAAAGCAGGAGATATGTCGAGCTTGACAGACCTACAAAGCGATCTAAGCAGAAGAGGTCACAAGAAGAGAAGAAGAACAACAACAAGCCAGACACAGGCTGTGGCTGTCAAAGATATTGTTTTATTATCATGACTATTGCTCATTATTATATATACACTACCCTCCCGAGTTTCACGCTATGCGAGTTTCGTGATCCTCGAGTTTCGCGCTGAGTCCTAAATTCTTATCATCCCGACTTTCACGCATTATATCCTCGAGTTTCGCGTTTTTTTTTTTTTTTTTTTTTTTTTTTTTTTTTTTTTTTTGGTGTGTGTGTGGTGGGGTGTTTTGTTGCCACAGCGCCTTTTAGGCAGGGGACACCCAGGGGGGTGGGAGGGTTGGGGCCCTGGGGGTTTAATTTTGAGGGCTGTGAGGTTTGGGGCCCTTTTTGCCCGTGGGGGTACAGACAAAATTTTCTATAGTGACCCCTGTGATTAGGGTTTAATGCCCCCCCCCTTTTCCCCCCGATGCACCCCCCAATTTCGAAGGTAGAGTTAAGGGGGAAGCGTGGGGGTTTTAGGCCCCCTGAAGGGGGCCCCAGAGAAAAGTTTTTAAGTGGATTTTACAGCCCCATAAGGATCGAATGGGATCCCCGAGAACGCCACTCGGAGACTTTTTTTTCTTCTTGTGACCCTTTCGTTAGTTTTCACTTTTTTTTAAGGTCTTTTCCTGTCAAGTCGTACTGAGTTTGAATATATCTTAAAGCAAACCCACTCTGCACTGCCTCCCATAAGAGATTTAGGGGGGACCACGTCCCCTTTTTCCCTTTTTCTGCTTATTTATAGTATTAAATAGGTTAGATAGCTTGTATTTTTGGGGTTTTTTTTTTTTTCCTTTTGTTTGTTTTTTTTCTTACAGGAGCACCCCGGGGGTCGCAAAAAAGATGGGAAAACCCCTAAAAATAAAGGAGCCCCTTTAAACCGTCCCCCCCCCGGCGTTCCTTACTATTTCCAAAAAAAACCTTTTATAATGATTAACCAGGGCCGGGTGTGGTACTGTGGTTTCTGGAGGTACTGGAGGAGACAGGAGAGAAGAGAGGAAGGAATTGTGACGGGTTATTCCCCGTAAAAACACGTCCCCACAACCATAAACTGAAAAAGATAGGTGTCAAAGCTAATCCCCTAGCCCAAAAAAACAGCATCCGCGGGGGGGGAACCCCCAACTCAGCCAATTAAAGCTCCTCTCCTCCCCCTTTCTTACGTAGTTTTGGGCCCCCCCGAAGCCACCCCCCCCGGGAGGGGGGGTCACAAAAACCTAGGCAAACTCAGTCCCCCTTTCCCAACGCTGGGGGGGACAGGGGTTTGGGGCATTTTCAGGTTTTTTTTTTTGGGGAAAAAAAAAATGAGCTTAAAGCGGTAAAAAAAGGGTTAGGTAAAAGGCCCTCAATTTCCCCTAAAGGGCCTCCCAAACCCACCCCTGGAGGTCATTGCCAAAACGGCGCTTGAAAAGACACACACACACACAAAACCGGGGGAAAAAAAAAAAAAAAAAAAAAAAAAAAAAAAAAAAAAAAAAAACCGTATAAATAAGCATTTTTAGTTTTTTTTTAATCCCCGATTTCGCGACCCGCGAGTTTCGCGTATGCCCCCCCGGAAAAAAGGGCAAGCCCCCGAAACCGGGGGGGTAGGGGTTTTCCCATGGTTGGTTTGAGTTTGTTCTATACAAGTGTCACTATTTAGGGCAGTTCCCATTCCCCGGGTGTCACCTTAAATAAGGGTGTTTTTAAGGTGTTGAGGGCCCGGGGGGCCGACAGTCATGCAGCGACCACCCCATAACCCAAAATTAAACACTATTTTAAAAAATACACCCCTTTTTGGGACTAAATCATTAGCAACCCCGACCCCTTTCCTAATATTTAAAAATCTGAACATAAAAAATTTCCTTAAAACCCCAGCATTCCAAAATAAAAGAGAAAATAAATTATGTTTGAGTTGAAAATTTCTCAAGTGGCGATAAGCGGGTCTGGCATGCCAAACCCTTTGCCCGCAAATTTTTCACGAAATGGAGCGTTAAATCCGGTCCTTTAAAACCGAGGTCCGTTAAATCGGGGGGTTAATTTCCCATATATATGTGTTTTTGTGTTTTGTTTTTTTTACCTAGTTGTAACATACGGGAAAAAAGAGCTATTCTCGTACTGCCCCGTCCCCAAAAATCTACTATTGCCAGCTTGCCTTTGAATTCCGAAAATTCTTGCTTTTAATCCCCTTTTGCTTTTAAGGTTTTTTCCAGGCTTCTATGTCTAAGGGGAAAAACTGTATTTTTTTAGGGCCCCTCTTGCATTTTCCCTTTTTCAATTTTTCCTAAAGGGACCTTTGCACTTCAAATGGGCCCACCAAAAACGGGATTTTTCCAGATCAATTTTTTCCAGACCCTCGAGGGGGGCCTCTATACACTGCTAAAAAATTTCCCCCCTTTTTCTCTTCTTTTCTCAAGAGTGGGAGTTTTAGTTTTTAAAAAGTTTTTCCCCCATATGGTAAATCTCTCGGGGCTTGGAGCCATTTTGTGGTTGCCTTTGTATACTTTTTCAATTTTCCTTATGTCCTTCTTTTTATGTGGGCCCAAAATTTCACTCCCGCATATTCCAACCTTGGTCGAAAAAGATTTTTTCAATTTTTTAACACTCTTCACCCCAGATATTTGAATGTTTATTTTTTTTCCCTTAAGGCAACTGATAGTATCCCCTTTGTGATCTTGTTTATGGGGCTTCTCAGGTGAAAAAATTAAAACGGAATCCTTTACCCCAAAATCTTTTTCGCCCTTGTTTTGTTTAATCCATTCATTTCCCATCGAATACTTTCCTCTTGTCTTTTTTTTGCTACTCCCCCATTTCCATCCCTTTTTTTAAAATTTTTTAGCTTTTAAACCCATTTCCCATAGTTCCCTCCATCTGAAAATTTCATCTAGACCCCTTTTTTTAAATCCTCATAGCCCTTTCTTTACTTTCTTTTTCTTAGAAATTTTAGCATCATCAGGAAAAAAAACTCAAAAACCCTTTTCACTCACTTATCAAATCATTTACATAGACCAAGAACATCCCGGGGGGCCAATACTGACCCTTAGGAAACCCCAAACTTAACACTGCCCCCTTTCTGATTTTGATTTTTTAAATTATGTTAAAAATACTCTCTGTTGCCCCCAAAAAGTCTTCCATCCAAATTCGGGTAAACCCCCCCCTAAAATCCCCTACAGTTCTAGCTTCCAGAGCAGTTCTTGTGGGGGTCCCGGGAAAAATCCCTTTTTAGGTCCAGGTTATAAAATGGGACCCACCCCTTCCCTGTGAAAACACAAATCACCTCGGGGTAAAAAGTTTAAAAATTTTCTTTTGTAAAATAAATTCCTCTTCAAATCCAAAAACTGGCCACCGGGCGAGTGGGGTTTGTCTTTTCCCAAAAATTTTTTTAAACCATCTGCCCTTTCCCAAAATTTTTTTCCACACATTTTTCCCCACTCCACTTTTTAAAAATGATACTGGCCTGTTTTTTAAAGGGGTTCTTCTTTGTCTTTTCCTTTGTAAATTTGGAACAAATTTCCCTTTTTCCCAAATTTCAAGGGGGATTTCTGCTCTCCTTTGGAGTGAACTCTCAATTACACAGAAATTTTTTTTGGGGGGGCGGGTTGGGTTTTACTCCCACTTTTTCCATTACCCAAATTTCCGACACCCATCTGGGCCCCGGGGGGCCTTTTCTCACATTTTGGATTTTTCCCATTACCCTTTTATTCTATTCCGTTACTTTTATGCCTTCCTTTAAATTTTTTCTTTTTGCTATTTTTATTTTTTCTTTTTAAAATTCATTTTTTTTGGTAAATACAGTCTGTAACCCACTTTTTCATCACCTCAGCCTTTTGGTTTTGGCATCTTTTTTACATATGCCTTCTCCCTTTCAGTTTTATATACCCTTTCCTTTTTTTTAATTTTTCCAAAATTATTCTATAGAAAATTTTTCGGTTCGTTCTTACATTATTATTTTTATTTTTCTCATAGTTATTTTCCCTTTTTCTCTTCGGATTTTTACATTTTCATTCTATTTTGTTTTGGATTCCCAAAAGGGTTGTACCTCCTTTTTTCCCCCAAACCCTATTTCCATTTTTTTCTCTTTCTAGTCTTGTTAATTCAATTTTCTTTTTTTAAACCCAATTAAATTCTTTTCTTTTTGAAAAAACTAGTTTGGAACAAACTTTTTTTATTCCTTCTGTGTAAATTGGGATAAACCCTTTTTCCCTTTTTTTGGGGGGTTTACTCCTTTTTGCTTTGGAAAATTTACTCTGGGTCTGTCTCTCCAAAAAAAATGTTTTTAAACCTTTCCAAAGTCTGCTTTTCCATAATTGATCTTCCTTTCGGGGTTCTCATTTTCCCCCCCTTTTTTTTGCAAATCTTTTATTTTAAAAATTCAAAAAGGGACAGGGTCACTCTTTCCAAGGGGGCACTGAAAATTTTACTTTACAATTTCCAAAGTTTTTTTCGTAAATAGAAAAGGACCCTAGTTTTTGGATGGGTTCTTCGCTACCTTAAATTTTTGTGTTCTTTTTTACCCCACTGGGGTTCATGATGTTTTAAAATTTCCCAAAATTTCCAAAAACAATTTTCCCAAACCCCCCCAGGGTTTTCCCTCCTTAAATTTTACCATTCTTTCCCAGCAGCTTCTTTGTTTTTAAAAAATCCCCCAATCAAAAATTAGTTCTTAAAATTTTCCATCTTTATTTTTTTAAAAAATTTGCCTTTTGCTCTTATCATTCTCCTATTTTTCCTCCCCCAGGAATTTGTCTTAGGTGGAACTTTTTTAAAATTTTAAAATAAGTCTTTTATTTTTCCCCTTTTCTCAATCCCCAAACCCTCACCTTCAACACCTTGCCATCCCTTTCTCCTTTTTAAACATTCCTACTACCACATCCTTCCTTGTTAACACCAAAACCACCTCCCGTTTTGATTTCTATTTCGCCCCATACATTATATTAAACCTCCCCAACTGGCACTTTCCCTCGAATCACTCGGGTTTCGTTTCTACTAAACCCCAATATGTTTTGGGTTTCTTGGCTCTAATGGAAAATCGTTACTTATTGGGAATGTTGACACTAACCCATTTTTAAATTTTTGTACGGCCCCCCGCCATCCTTTTTATTTTCCTTTGAACTGTCTTCTTTACTCTTTCAGATACCACTCTTTAGGGTTTTTGGGGCCAAAAATCTCCCCAAAAGAATTTTTGTTTTTCCTCTTCCCTTTTCAAATTTTTTTTTTTTCCCTTTGGCTTTTTTAAAAAAGTTTCAGTCAAACCCCCGAAAATAAAAGGACCCCCGAGTAAAAGGCATCAAATAAACGGACTCCCATTTGGGGTGGGTAAAGGGGTTTTTTTTTTTTTTTTTTGGGGGCATATTAGAAAGCTTACGCCGTTTTGAATTGGGAAAAACAAAATTATTTTAATTTCAAATTTTTTTTTGAATGTTGGGGTTTTTGGAAATTTTGAGGGGGGGATATATTTTAAAAGAAAAATTATAAGGAAGGAGCCCGGGGGTTTCAGGGATTTTTGGGGGGTAGAAGGGGTTTTTGGTTTAAAAAAAGGGGGTATTAGTGTTATGGCGGGGGCCGCGTTTAAAACCTCCCGGCACCCAACACCCTAAATCAAAATTTTTTAAGGCGGGGCACGCAGGGGACAATGAACCCCAAATAGTGAAACGTGGTAGAAATGCAGGGAAAAACCAAAATAACATAATAATGAGCAAAAGGAAAAGAAAATAAGCAAACCTTTTGGGAAACCAAAAGGCTGAATCGGGCTCGTAGGGGAATTTTGTTTCTACAAGTTGGGGCACTAAGGTTTAGGGTTGGGCTTAAAACAAGTTCTGGGTTTGGGGTTTTTTTATTTTTTCTCATTTTTTTCAAGGGTTTGGAGGGGAAAAAATTCAGCATGTAGTGCCAGTCACTATTTTCCTCCCAAAAAATAGCTCCCCAGTTTTGGGGGGGGATTGGGAAAATTTTTAATTTATTTCACAATTTTTCCGGGTTTTTTAAAATTTTTTTTCCCCCCCCCTTTTTGGGGAAAAAAACCCTTTCATAAAGGACAAAAGGCTATAACTTTCCTCCCCCCCCCTTTTGTCCCTTATAATGAGGTTTGAATGACATTTAATCTTTGGGTCTTTTTTCCTCATTAAGTTTTCTTTTATATTTTCTTATATTCTTCTGTCTTTGCCCGGTTTTCCCTGCCCAGACCAAAATTTTCTTAGGCTTTTGCTTTTGACCCAAACTTTAAATTTTAAGGGGCGGGGCCCCTCCCCCCCAATTTGCCCAAAAATTATGTTTTTCTCTTCTATTTTTTCTTCCCATCACCGTTTTTTTTCTACTTCCCTTTAAAAAATTCTTTTGGGCCCCTTTTTTTTCTTTCCCCTTCCCTTATGTTTTTTTTGGGCAGCACTTTTTTTTTGAAACCAAAAATGATGACACATTTTTTTTTGTCCCCCCATATCTCTTTCTAAATTTTTCCCTTTTTTTGATTTTCTTTTACCCATTTTTTGGTCATTTTTTTTCTTTTTATTTTTTTGATCTTCTATTATTTGACGTAAGCTTTTCTTTGGGCTTTTTTTGTTCTATCTTCCATGTCTTTCTTTCCCCTTTTATTTCCTCTTGTTCCCTTTTCAATTTTTTTATTTACTGCATAATTTCTGCATCATTTTCACTAAACCTTTTTGTTCGTTTTGTTTGCCCAAATTTTGGTAGTCCAATAAATTTTTAAAAAAAAGTAAATTTTCTTTTTTCCCGTACAAACACTTTCCCTTTTTCCCTCGCTCAGTTTTTCCATCATTTCGTGTACTATATTTTCTAGCATTATAAATCTTTTCTGGTTTATTTTCCGCCCTAATAAGCTTTTCCTTAGGTTCAAAAACCATCAAAAGGTTCTTCAACCTTTGTTTACTTTTTTTTTACTTTTTGGCAACATTGGAGACGAGAAATTTAACTGCACCCGGGGCTCAAACCGTAGGTAATTTAAAGGGCTCTTTGGGGGCCCCCGCGTCCTTGGTTTTGGGCACAGCAGCCAGTCACCAAAGCCAGTTTTTGGAGGAGCCTTTTTAAAGCGGTCTGTACACACAGTGACAGGGCAGCTTTTTTACCTAGTGTAAAAAAAAAAGGAAAAGAGCTATTTCTCGTACGTCCCATCTCCAAATCTACTATTTTCCAGCTTTCCTTTTTAAAATCCCGAAACTTCTTGCATTAAAACCCTTTTGCAACAAGGTTGGTTTCCCGGCTTCTATGATTTATCGGGCAGCTGTATTTTTTTTTTTTCCCCCATTTAAAGTTGTCCTTTTTAATTTTTCTCAGACCTCTTTCACTTCATTGTCCCCCACAAAAACAGATTTCTCTATCAATTTTTTCCAGACCCATTGATGCTCTTTTACACTGCTATAAAATTTTTTTTTCTTTTTTCCCTTTTTTTCTCAAGTGTTGGGGGTTTTTTGTCTTGAAAGTCTTTCCCCCATAGGGAAACTCTCAGGCTTGGAGCCCCTTTTTTTGGGCTTTTGTATTTTCTCAACTTCCCTTTTTCCTTTTTTTATGTGGGGACCAAATCACTGCCGCATATTCCAACCTTGGTCGAATAAAAAAAAAGTTTAATTTCTTTTTTAAAACATCTTTCATCCCGATTTTTAATGCCCTTTTTATAATTTCCCAGCAACTTTTATGATTCCTGTGATCTTGTTTAATGCTTCTCAGGTGACAAATTATCCCCTAATCCATACTCCCAAAATTTTTTTTTAACCCTTTTTTTTGATTACCATTCTTTCCCCAAACGAATAAATTCCCTCTTCTTTTTTCTACGGGCCCCTTTCCACCCCTTTTCCCTTTTTTGCATTTTAAAACCCCCTTTCCCAAAAGGTTTACCCCCGTCTGAAAATCTTTTCTAGATCCTTTTTTAAAACCTCAGTCCCCCTTTACTTTTTACTTTTCTTAGTAATTGGATCACAGCCAAAAAAAACCCCATATAATGCCAATCACTCTGTCATATCATTTATATTTGACCAAGAAAATCACGGGGGCCCAAAATGACCTTGAGGGACTCCAAATTTTTCACCCCTGCACCATTTGAATTCTGATCTTTTATTTCGTTCTCATTTTTCTCTGTTTCTCAAAAAGTCTTCCCTCCCCCTTCAGCAAAACCCCCCTTCAATCTTCCTACATGTTTTAGTTCCAGAGCAGGCTCTTTTGAGGGTTTCTTTTTCAATGCCTTCCTTTGGTCCAATAAAACCCAAACGACCCACCCCCCCTTTCCTGTGTCACATCGATCACTCGAGTAAAAACTTAATTTAAAATTTTTTTTTACATGGGCATTCCCCCTCTAAAAACCAAAAAAAGGCCCCCTGTGAGTTGTTTTTTTTTTTCTTCCCAAAAATTTCAAAACCCTTTTGTCCTTCACAAAAATTTTTTTACACATTTTGCCACACACTTGTTTAAAGATACTGGCCTTTAAAATTTTTGGGTTTTTCTTTTTCTCCCCCTTTTTGAATTGGGCAAATTTTGCTTTATTTCCAACAAGGCGGGGGCCCCTGCTCTCCTTTTAGTGAAATCTCAATTTCCCCTATGTAACTTTTCCCGCTAGTTTGGTTTCGCACTTTTCATTATCCAATTCGGGGCACTCCCCTCTGGAAACCCCCGGGGGTTTTCTCAATCTTTACTTTCCCCCCTTTGCCTTTTTTTTCTATTTTTCGTTAAATTTTTTGTCTTTCCCTTATATTTTTTTTGCATTAATTTTTTTTTTTTAAATTACTTTCTCTTGTAAATACAGGCTGTAAGCACTTATTTCATTTACCTCAGCCTGTTTTAAAGCATCTTTGTTTCAGTATGCCTTCTACCTTTAGCTTTTTCCCATTCCTTCCTTTTTTTTTCATTTTTCCATTAATATTTAGAAAAGTTTCGGTTCGTTTTTACATTTTTTTATTATATTTTTCTCATAGTACTTTTTCTTTTCTTCGGATTTTTTTATTTATTTCTAGTTGTTATTTTCTTTTCCCCAAAGGGGGGATACCTCCTTTTTTTCCCCAACTATTCCATGTTTTTTCCCCTTTTTAGTCTTTCTAATTCACATTTTTTGTTTAAACCATTAATTGTTTTTTTTTTTCCTGATAAATATCCTTGGAAAAATTTAAATATTTTATTCCTTCTGTGTTTAAATTTGGAATTTAAAATCATCCCCTTTTTTTGGATATTCCTTTTTGCATGGAAAATACTCCCGTCTGTCTCTCCCAAAAAAAGTTTTTAATCCGTCAAAGTTTTGTTTTCAATAATTGTATCGTCCTAAACTTTTGTTTTTTTCTTCTCCCCTCTTTTTTTCTATCATTTTCTTTTAAATTTTAATAAGGACAGGCCCCCTTTCCAAAGTGGGCACTGATAAATTTACTTTACTAATTACTTCCAGTTCTTTCGTTAATAGTAGATTAGTCTTGATGGTTCTTCGCTACCTCTGAATTTTGTATTCTATTTAATCCACTGAGTCATAATGTTATTCATTACCAGATCCAACAACGTACCACCCCATGAGTCTTCTCCTCCTTCAGTATACCATTCTTCCCAGCAAACTTCTTTGCAGTTAAAATCTCCCATAAAAATTATGTTCTCACAATTTTCCATTGAATTCTTTAAACATTTGCTTGTCTCCATACTCCTCTCTCCCCCAGGAATTTGTCTTAGGTGGAACGTATACGAGTACTAAGTCTCTTATTCTTCCTTTTTTCATCACCAACTCCACCTTCAACACCTCTGCCATACCTTCTCCTTTTTCCACATTCCCTACTACCACATCTTTCCTTGTTAACACCATTACACCACCTCCCTTTTTCTGGTTTCTGTTTCTCCTCCATACATTATATTGACCCTCTCCAACTGGCACATCCTCAGATTCACTCAGCTTCGTTTCTACTAAACCCAATATGTCTGGTTTCTTGGCTCTCAGGTAATCGTTTATTTCTGTTAATGTTGACACTAGCCCATTTATATGTGTGTACGATACCCGCCATCCTTTTTCATTTTCCTTTGAACTGTCTTCTCTTACTCTTTCTCTTTTAGATACCACTTCTTCAGTTTTTGGGTTTTTGGTCTAAAACTCTCCAATAGAATTTCAGTTTTTCCTCTTCCGTTCTCAATTAGTTTTTTTCTTTGGCTTCTTTAAACAGTACATTCAATCTGGCTCTTTCTTCCTCATTCATATATTTTCTTATTCATATTTTCTTATATTCTTCTGTCTTTGCCAGTTTCCATGCCTTAGACAATATATCTAGTGCTGTATTTTGTGACCTGAACTTAACTTTTAAGGGGCGGGCCCCTCCCTCTTCATATTTGCCTAACCTATGTATCTCTTCTATTTCTTCTTCTATCACCGAATTTTCTTTTACTACTTTAAATATTTCTTTTGACACTTTCTTTTCTTCCTCTTCTCTTCTGTTTTTCTTGGGCAGCACTTTTTCCTTCAAACCAAAAATGATGACACATTTCTTTTTGTCCACCGTATCTCTAACTAAATTTTCCTTTTGTTTTATCACTTTGACTACTTCTTTGGTCAGATTTTTATTCTTATTTTCTTGATCTTCTATTATCTGACGTAAGCTCTCTTGGTCTTTTTCTTTTTTTATCTTCCATGTCTTTCTTTCACCTTTCATTTCCTCTTGTGTCATTTTCCATTTCTTATGTACTGCATTAATTTTGGCATGCATTTTCGCTACCTTTTTGTCGTCTTGTTTAATTCATCCACTCTATTTTTCATAATAGAATTATCTTTTTCCATTACAAACACTTTCTTTTCCATCTTCTCTAGTCTATCCATCATTTCGTGAACTACATTTTCTAGCATTGAGACTCTTTTCCGGTTCGTTTTCAACTCTAAGTGTGTGTGTGTGTGTTTGTCTTTATGGTGAAAGAACGATCATAGTAAAGTAAGAATATAAGAAAATTAGGAAGCTGCAAGAGGCCGTGAGACCTGCACGTGGTAGTTCATGTTACTTAACACTACTTATATCCACCTTTCATCCCCATCCATGAAATTGTCTAGCCTCCTTTTAAAACTCCCAATTGACTCTGCACTATCTAGACGACTGAGTCCAATCCAATAATTTAAGACCCTATTTGTGAACCAGCTTCTCCCTATTTCTTTTTTAAATTTACACTTTTCCAGTTTGAATCCGTTACTTTTTGTTCTACCCTGATTATTAGCAGTAAGTACTTTTCCTACATCTCCTTTATTGTATCCCTTTAACCACTTAAAAACTTCTATCAGATCGCCCCTTACTCTACGCACTCGAGTGAGTGTAAATTTAGTAGCTTCAATTTCTTCTCATAACTAAAGTTATGCATACCCTGTATCATTTTAGTCATCGTTCTTTGGACTGATTCTAACAATGCCTACATCCATCCTGTAATACGGGGACCAAAACTGAACCGCATAGTCTAGGTGAGATCTGACTAGAGCCAAATAAATCTTCAGAATAACCTCAGCACTTCTAGTTTTAACACTACTGAGTTACTACAATGAATCCTAAAACCCTATTAGCTCGATTTCTAGCCTCAATACAGTTTCCTAGGACGGAGGTCTGAGCTTACCCGTATTCCCAAATCCTTCTCGCCTTCCAATCTTTTCAGCGATACATTGCGTATAGTGTATCTATTACCAGGATTTTCTCTACCAACATTAATTACGCTACACTTGTCAATATTAAATTCCATCTGCCACATGACTACACTACCCACTCCTTTGACTTATCTAAGTCTCCCTGCAAACTGTTTACATCAGACTGTGAACTAATAATCCTACCTATCTTAGTTTCATCATCAAACTTGCTGATATCACTGCTAATCCCACTATCTAAGTCATATATGTAAATAAAAAATAGTAATGGTCCCAAAACAGACCCCTGTGGAGCCCCACTTGTTACCTGCCCCCATTCAGATTTAGAACCATTAATAGTAACTCTTTGTTGCCTATCAGTTAGCCAAGATCTAATCCAACACAGAAGTTTCCGATCTATTCCATGTGCCTAAACCTTATTTAAGAGTTTCTCATGCGGTACCTTGTCGAATGCTTTACTAACGTCCAGGTATATAATATCATAATCCTCATCATATCTGCTTCCTCATAAACTTTCTTATAAAAACTTAATAAATTGGTGAGACATGACCTACTCTTGGTGAATCTAAATGCTCTCTAATGTTTTTTGCAATAACAGATTCTAAAAATTTACGAAACACTGAAGTCAGACTAACGGGTCGATAATTTGGCATTAATCCTCTATCACCCTTCTTAAATATGGGGACTACATCACCTTTCCTCCACATCAGCAGCACTTCCCCTATATCAACCGATTTTCTAAATACAGGAAAATACCTTTTATCCGGATATATCCGGACTTCCGGGTAGCCGGTTAATGGAAAAGTCCGGTTAATGGGTAAGTATACTTACGAAAGATGCATTTACTAAAAATAAACATAATATTGTATGATTGTTTCTCTTACCTTATTAGTAGATCATTGTATAACTGTAATTCACCATAAATAGACATGCCCAGCCCAACATAGCACTCCTGTTCTTGTTGACTATGCACATATAAATGACACTCCCGTAATGTAGTACCGTAAATTATAAACTAAAGAAACTCAACTGCGTATATGCAAAGACTTTTAACACGAAATTATATACTAAAGGAACACTTTTTTTTCTTCTATTTTATTTGTTTATTGTACTTACTGTATTTGTTTAGGGCTAGGCAGTCTGGTCAGAAAACTCCAGGTCCGGGTCGTCTGGGTTGTCTGACAGTGGTGATAGTGGCTAATAAGGCACTGAGTCTTGGACAGATGATGGTCCAGGCACAGCAGGATCGGCTGTAGTTGATGGCCCCGGCACAGATACTGGCGCTTGTCTTTGTTTCATTGCGCGGGCGTACATTGTTTTGATATCGGTCTGCTTGAGTGCTTTGCGACGTTCATGTAAAGTCTTGTTTTGTAACATTATAAGTTGCATGACTTCTTGGAGATATAAATTGGTGACGTTGTGCAAAGTCGATGTAATTTTGTAAGCCGTTAAGTGCTGATTCCCATGACACTTTAACGGTTTCATCTTCCTCCTCACTTTCGCTCCCAGACGTTACCTGCCCGTTTTCATTTTTTACGGCTGCAATTATTTGATCGTCATCCATACTCATTGTCACAGAAATATCTTCATCAACTGCAAGCCACTCATCTAGTATATTTTCATCCATTCCTCTCCCCATCCTATCCCATCCTTCCCATCCAAGTACGGATGACTCAAAATACCACTCCGGTCGTCGGGTAGCACTGACCTTGCCCACGGACTGATAAACACTGAATTATCATAGCGCATGGCGCATTATGGCGGGAATAAACAGGTGGCGATAGGTGGCGCTCACGTCTACGGCGGCAAAATTAAAAGTTAAATATTTCGTTACTTTTTTATTTTTTAATACTATTTACTTACCTGCCACAAATTCCGGTTATTGGGTTATTCCGGTTGTTGGGTATCCGGATAAAAGGTATTTTCCTGTATGTAGAATAATGACTCACTAACAACTTCTTTGCATTCTTTTAATACTCTGCGATAAATGTAATCTCGTCCTGGTGACTTAAACTTCTTAATTCTATCTATACCCTCTTTCACCATTTCCTTAGTTATCACAATATCTTTTCGTTTCTCATGTTCCTCACCTCTAAACATCTGTTCACTATCAGGTACCATCTGCATGTCCTCCTGAGTAAAAACACTTCAAGAAATAATCATTAAAAATCTTACACATATCCTCTCCAGAACTTAAAATCTACCCCTGACCTATTTTTAAAGGACCCACCAATTCCCTAGTCTTTGTTTTATAGACCTGAAAAAATCCCTTGGTGTCGGTCTTTGCCTGGCCAGCAACCTTAATCTCATAGTTTTTCTTTGCTGTTTTTGTTAACTTCCTCACTGTCCTAGCCATCACATTATACTGATCTCTGCTCGCCTGTCCTGACCTTAACCGTTTTGTACATGTTCCTTTCTAGTCCTATGTTGTGTTTTAAACTCGAAGTCATCCATTTGGGGTAGTTTTTCTTTCCTCTTATCGCCTTATAGGGAATATTCTTTTACTGACATGCTATTCAATTGCTGATAAAGAATGTATAAGTCTCATTAGCACTGACCTCACTGACTCCACCCTCTGCTTTGACATCAGACCTCACTTCAACCTCCATCCTACCCCAGTTCATCCCTTCCAGGTGTCTTCTTAATCCTGCATAATTAGCCCTTCTGAAGTCATGTACTCTATGCATATTAACACTTCTAGAGTTTATTATTTAATTATCACATTTAGTATTTCTTAACAACAAAAGTCACTGAAATGTAACATTGTGTACTATTGTAGTTAGTGAAAATAAGGTTCCTTACTCTAATTGTACTTTTTTCTGACCGGGGGTACGAGACAAATTTATAAGATCTCAAAGGGTACGAGTAGTACAAAAGGTTAAGAACCACTGTGGTAGAGGGTATTAAAGAAAGAAGGAGAAAAGCTTAGAAGAACTTGGATGGCTGTGGTGAATTCACATCACCAGCTGTCAAGCAGACAACACGGGAACTTTACCGCCGTCTGCCTTAATTACCGTATTTGCCGGCGCATAAGACGCACCCGTATCTTACATCAATATTTTACTTATCTTAAATTTATTAAAAGTTATTATAAAAAGGATTTGTTAGGGAAAACAAATTATTGTGAGCATGTACCCAAATACAATACTCGCAGTGCAGTGAATGTGAATGAAAAATTTCACTAGTTAAAATGTAGAGAATGTGCAGGGTAACCAAAATCGGTCATCATTTATTGCAGGATGCTCCACGAATTGATATTCTAATATTATCTACCTATGACATTTAGCTTAGATTTAATGTTGTAAGTATGCCTTTGTTGCTTTTCTGCTATGTGTTTAGACTTTGTGGAAAATTTGCAGTATAGATATTGGTATTATTTCGGTAATGAGCTTTCAAAAGTCATAGGATTTTTACCTCCATTATCGTGTATCTTTCTTCATTCTGTGTATTTTGAGCCCCATTTCCCATGGCGCAATTGAATATTAATGGCATTGGCAGTGTGAAACTTAGCAACGTTTACGGGGCGGGCCTGGAGGGGATGGGCGGTCACCCCCCCCACACACACAGATATATTAATGGAAAAATGAAAAACAAGGAAGGAATAGATAAGCTGAAGGTAGAAGGCATAGTGTATGAAGATGCATTACAACAGGCTGAGGTGATGAATAAGTGCTTACAGACTGTATTTACAAGAGAAAGTGAATTTAAAACGAAAAATATAATAGCAAAAGAAAATATAATGGAAGACATAAAAGTAGACGTAATAGAAGTAAAAAGGCTAATGGAAAGTCAAGATGTGAGAAAAGCCCCGGGTCCAGATGGAGTGTCGAACTGGATAATGAAAGAGTGCAGTAACCAACTAGCAGGAAAATTACATACACTACCCTCCCGAGTTTCGTGCTTGCTTTCTTCCGGAGGCATAGCGCGAAACTCGCGGATCGCGAAACTCTGGTATTATAAACCCTGTAAAAATGGTTATTTAGTCAGGTTTTTTTTTTTTGTGTGTGTGTGTGTGTGTGTGTGTGTGTGTGTGTGTGTGTGTGTGTGTGTGTGTGTGTGTGTGTGTGTGTGTGTGTGTGTGTGTGCCTACAGCGCCATTAGGCAGTGACCTCCAGGGATGGGATGGTAGGCCCTGGAGGTTAACTTGAGAGCTGTGTACCTACCGTATTTTACAGCTTATAAGACTCACTTTTTCCCCCCCAAAAATATCCTGAAAATGCCCCAAGCCCCTGTCCACCCAGCAGTGAATGGGTACTGGGTGTTAGCCTAGGGTTTGTGACCCACTTCCCGGGGTGGTGGCTTCGGCCAACACTATGTAGAGAAGAGGAAGGAGGAGAGGAGCTTGAGATTGAGCTTGAGTTGGGAGTCACCCAGCGGATGCTGTTTTGGTCTGAGTGAGTGAGCCTGACACATATCTTGTCAGCTGATGGTTGTGTGACAGTGTTATACGACAATAACACTGTCACAATACCTTCCTCTCTTCTCTCCTGTCTCCTCCAGTACCTCCAGAAACCACAGTACCACACACGTCATGGTTAATCATTATAAAGGAGTATTTTGTGGTAAATAGTAAGGTAAGGTGCTACTTATTTCGAGGTGCTACCTATCTTATGCGACACCGGCTGTTCCTGTAGAGAAAAACACAAACAAATTGAAAAAAACAAAGCAAAACTACATACAGCTATACTAAGCCTATTATTATACTATACTAAGCAGGAAGGAAGGAAGATGTGTCCCGTACGTCTCTTATGGGAGGCGGTAGCAGAGTGGGTAGCGTCAAGATATATGTCAAGCTCGAGCACGAGCTTGACAGACGACCTACAAAGTGATACTAAGCAGAAAAGGTCACAAGAAGAAGAAGAAGTCTCCGAGTGGATTTCTCGGTGATCCGAGTTCGATCCTTGATGAGGGCTGTAAAATCCACTTAAAATCTTTCTCTGCACTGTTGAGTGGCCTAAGAACACCCACATGCTGCCCATTAGCTCTACCTTCGATTGCGAGTGCATCGGAGGATACAGGGGGCGGCATGAGCCTCTAATCACAGGCGTCACTATAGAAATTCTGTCTGCGCCACCACGGGCGAGGGCCAACCATCACAGCCCTCAAGTTAATCTCCAGTGCCTACCATCCCACTCCTGGAGGTCACTGCCTAACGGCGCTGTAGGCACACACACATGCACACACACACGCACACACACACACACACACACACACACACACACACACACACAGACACACACACACACACACACAAAAAAAAAAAAGCGAAACTCGGGGATATAATGCGCGAGTCGGGATGATAAAAATTTAGGACTCAGCGCGATACTCGAGGATCGCGAAACTCGCATAGCGTGAAACTCGGGAGGGTAGTGTAGTGTAATTGAGAGTTCACTCAAGGAGAGCAGAGTCCCGCTTGATTGGAAAAGAGCAAATAGTGTGCCAATTCACAAAGGAGGTGACAAAGAAGAACCACTAAATTACAGGCCAGTATCATTTAAATTAACAAGTGTAGTGGCAAAAATGTGTGAAAAAATTGTGAAGGACAGATGGTTGAAATATTTGGAAGAGACAAACTTACTTGCAGGTGGCCAGTTTGGATTTAGAGGAGGAATGTCATGTACAACAAATTTATTAAGCTTTTACTCGAGAGTGATCGATGTGACACAGGAAAGAGAAGGGTGGGTCGATTGCATTTACTTGGACCTAAGGAAGGCATTTGACAAGGTACCTCATAAGAGACTGCTCTGGAAGCTAGAAAATGTAGGAGGATTGAAGGGTGGTCTGCTGAAGTGGATGGAAGACTTTTTGAGCAGCAGAGAGATGAGAACAGTAATAAAAGATCAGAAGTCAGAATGGTGCAGTGTGATAAGTGGAGTTCCTCAAGGATCAGTATTGGCCCCAGTGATGTTCTTGGTCTATGTAAATGATATGGCAGAAGGAGTAAACAGTTATATAAGTTTATTCGCTGATGATGCTAAATTACTAAGAAAAGTAGAAAGTAAAGAGGACTGTGAGGATTTACAAAAGGATCTAGATAAGATTTTCAGATAGAGTCAAATATGGGAAATGGAGTTTAATGCCAAAAAGTGTAGTGATGGAAATGGGCAGTAGCAAAAAGAGACAGAGAGGAAAGTATTCGATGGGAAACGAATGGATAATCAAAACAAAGGTCGAAAAAGATCTGGGAGTATGGATTAAGGACAATTTGTCACCGGAGAAGCATATAAACAAGATCACAGGAGATACATACCAGTTGCTGAGGAATATAAGAATGGCATTCAAATATCTGGATGAAGAGATGATCAAGAAATTGATAACATCTCTGATTCGACCAAGGTTGGAATATGCGGCAGTGATTTGGTCACCACATAAAAAGAAGGATATAAGGAAGATTGAGAGAATACAAAGAGCAGCCACAAAAATGGCTCCAAGCCTGAGAGATTTAACAGATGAGGAAAGACTTTCAAGACTAAAACTCCCAACACTTGAGAAAAGAAGAGAAAGGGGAGATTTTATAGCAGTGTATAGAGCATCAATGGGTCTGGAAAAAATTGATAGAAATTATCTGTTTGTGTGGGACGACAGAAGTACAAGAGGTCATGAGAAGAAATTGAAAAGGACAACATGCAAGAGGGATATAAAAAAATACAGCTTCCCGTATAGAAGCATAGAAGCCTGGAACAACCTTGATGCAAAAGTGATTAATGCAAGAAGTATTCAGGACTTCAAAGGCAAACTGGATAATAGTAGATTTGGAGACGGGACAGTACGAGCATAGCTATTTTCCTGTATGTTACAACTAGGTAAATACAACTAGGTAAATACATACGTAAACAAACATTGATTTCAGACAAAAACGAGCCAGATTAATTCAAAACACCAAAACTATTCAGGAAAACTAAGCTTTGGCCTCGAAATCAGTGGTTGCCCAATAACAAAGAATTACCAAGATATTACACTGTAAGGTAACCATCTCTACCTTTTTGTTATTGTTGAAGGACACCGATGTCAGGATCGAAGATATTCACCATGGTTTACACCTGTGAATTTATCACTGTCTCGAGGGTTGATTAGTCTTCCTCAGGAAGGTACAGGTGAAGGCATGATGGTATGGTGTGATTCGGCCTTGAAAGTGGATGAAGTTTTGGCGCCGTGATGGGTCTTGGTCTTGGTGTGATGTGTGGAAGGTTTCTGTCCTGTCTATAGGTACCGTTGCAGCCTTTTAACTAGCACTCTTTCCTGTTACAGTTTACAATTTCCTTATCCATAGAGATACAGGGGTGAGGATTGAGGGATCGAAGTGGTATAAAGGCTACCCTGTCTCCCATCCATTTACAGTGGAGAGCAGCAGCGGGACTGAGGGAGGGGGGTGACGTTTACATATGACGGCCATTTTGGCAGCAGAAACCACGACCTTGTTGCTCCACCTCTTGTTTTCTCTTAAACTCCAACTTTTTCTTGGTATTATGCATTACTGTTGATATTATTAGTAACACAGTTACAAATTCGTGTTCAGTGATCTACTGCTCAACACAGATCACTTGAGACCCCCTTAGAAATACACCACCGGCCATTCTGCATTCCCTGCCCGACCTCTCATTAGTAGTATGGGTGCATTAGACGCAGGGTGAATTTTGCATTCCCTTCCTTAGAAAAAAAACTGCGTCTTATGCGCCGGCAAATACGGTAACTATTTTATCTGTCACGCTATATTCTTCCAAACTCCAGTAATATTGTAGGTACGTATGCGTAAGATATACAAAAGTTGTTATATGTGAAGTTGTTACACTGCATCCTCGTACAACACCGGTTCGTACAACACGATCCACATACAGGAGAACCTCATTTAACCGGCATTTAAAACAACGGCAGCCTCAAAACAACGGCACTAATCGACCCAGGCATTTTTTTTTTTTTTTTTTTTTTTTTCCCCCGGGCCTCCAGCAGGGAGGACCACGGGCTAGCTTGAGCTCGTCAGAGAGATCCTGTGAAAAAAGAGAGGAGAGTGTTCGTGCTGCTGGCATGCGACACGAGGACTAGCTTGTCCATCCTGACGAGGAGTGTGGGGCACTCAGCAGGATAACCCAGGCATTAATTAGGTACAGTATAATTATTTCAAAAACTGAGAAAATCGGCAGAAATTTAGTTCAAATTTGGCGGGGTACGCAGGGTTGGCAACTCTTCCATCCCTTTCACTGGTAAACTTTGGAACTCTCTTCCTGTTTCTATTTTTCCACTTTCCTATGACTTACATCTTTTCAAAAGAAGAGTAACAAGACACCTCCCGAACAAAATTGGCTCACCCCTCTTTTTTATTTTATTCTCTTACTGTCTTCTTTATAGGGACTGGCAACTAAGCGGGCTTTGTGTTACCCATTTTTGTTGTGCCCTTGGCCAGTTCCTTTGATGTATATAAAAAAAAAAAAAAAAAAAAAAAAAAAAAAAAAAAAAAAAAAAAGGGATTTTGGGCGATTCCATAAGAGTAACTCTCAAAACAACGGCAAAATGAGTTATCCGGCATGCGCTCCCCCCCCCGAGGGTGCCGGATAAACGAGGTTTTCCTGTATAACACGGTGGGGGTCTGAGCAACCCACTTCATCCGCACAACACTATTCGTATTCATACAACACAATCTGGCGATCCAAAAGCAAGGCAATTCCGCCCTTACCCGCACTGCACGGTGCTGTGCTGCACAACATGCAACTTGAGTACTTCCTCAGTACTCAGTACCTCAGTACAGTCAAACCTCGATATAACGGACCTCGATGTAACGGACTTCGGATGTAACGGACTCCATTTGAGTGATTTTTTTTTGTGTGTGTGTGCATATTAGACCGCTTATCGCCGCTCGAATTGTCAACTCAACATAATTGTATTATTTTCCCATTTTACTTTGGAATGCTTGGGTTTTAAGGAGTTTTTATGTATCACATATTAAGATATAATATTATAAGGAAGGAACCTGTGTTGCTAGTGATTTAGTGGTAGAAGGTGTGTATTGTTTAAAATAGTGACTATTAGTGTTATGGCGTGGCCGCTGCTATGTCTCCCTGTCACCTCAACACCCTAAATCACCCTTATCTAAGGTGACACGCAGTGGTACATTGACCTAAATAGTGACACGTGTATAGAACTGCACTTCACAACCATATAATATATATAATAATGAGCATTAGTCATGCTAATAAGCAATACCTTTGGAAGCCACGGCTGAATCTGGCTGGTAGTAATTTGTTTACTTTTCACTAGAGCTTGAGCTTGACTAGCTACACGGTCTGGTTGTGTGTGATTATTTCTCCTTTATTTCACGTGTAGGAGTGGACCAAATTCAGCATGTAGTGCCAGTCACTGTTTACCTCCCAACATAGCTCCACAGTCTGGTTGTGTTTGTGATTATTTCTCATTTATTTCACAATTTTTCCGTTTTTTTCATATATTTTCCACCCTTGGGAAGATACCCTCGCTATAACGGACAATTGGCTTTAACGGACCACTCCTCCCCCCCTTTAGTCCGTTATATCGAGGTTTGACTGTACTTACCTGTTACAAGTACACACAACCCTCGTTTTCCCGGACTAATAGTGGGGAGCACTGGTCCGGGAACCGCAAACGTCCGGGAACCACAACAGTCCGAGGCCCTTACCCTTCCCCAGACGTTTATCCTACTCTAGTATTTACTGTCCGACAACCGCCAATATCAACTACCCCGCCGCGGACTTTTACGTCATTTTGTTGTTGTTTTTCGGGCTGCGAGGATCCCTTGGGGAACACTATGAGCCCTGGTGATGTCCTATGATGCTATCACAGGCACTGTAGTTGACCTGTCTTCCTCAGGAAGGCACAGGTGAGGCGGATGACAGCGTGTTGCCGGGAGGGGTGGACGCCAGCCGCCGCCAGCAGGGTGGGCAGGTCACAGGTGGTGACTTTCAGGGTGAGGAGTTGAGAGCATAGCACTACACGGTGGGAGTGGAAGCGCGGACACTGCAGCAGAAAGTGTTCAATAGTCTCAGAGACGTTCCTGCACCAGGGGCAGTGGGGGTCAGGGGACTGACGGAGGCGGTGCAGGTGAACCGTGAGTGTCGTGTGCCCAAATGTAAACAATATGACCGCTGAGCATGCTGCCACCTGGCAGGAGGCCAGCCGCCGCCAGCAGGGTGGGCAGGTCAAAGGTGGCGACGTTCAGGGTGAGTTGAGAACGTAGCACTAGTACATGGCGGGAGTGGAAGCACGGACACTGCAGCAGAAAGTGTTCAATAGTCTCAGACGTTCCTGCACCAGGGGCAGTGGGGGTCAGGGGACTGACGGAGGCGGTGCAGGTGAACCGTGAGTGTCGTGTGCCCAAATGTAAACAATACGACAGCTGAGCATGCTGCCACCTGGCGGGAGGCGCGGACACTGACCAGGAGCTGCTTGGACCGCCGGACAACTTTGTCGATTTACGGACTGGACCAGGCATTTGTCCGGGACTCTTGACATATCCCCGGACCTCGGATTTTGACCGGCAAATCTGTTATCCGGGAAATGGAGGTCCGGGAATATGAGGGTTGTGTGTATTTGAAATACCATAAGACATTCAAATCAACTAATCTGTCCTCACGCTGTAATGTTTACGTTCTGTCTCTGGAGGCTCGGCAAATTGGCGCCGCCAACAGCGCCATCTATCGTCTGCTACTGTAGTGTTGATGTATCATTTACCACCAGGCTGTCACACACGTATCACAAGCTCTTTTCAGTCCTGGAAATTATCACCCATGGCGAATTCATCAAAACTATTTACTAATACATACTATCGCATACAAGCTAAAAGTTGTACGATACGCCAAAGAACATGGGAACAGAGCAACAGAAAGACCACTGCCTACCGAGAAAATTGGTAGATTTTACTACCGATTTTATTACCGGTAGAAAATCTGTTTATTTTTATTTATTTTTCTTAAGAAATTTCTTTCCAAACTTTCTCCCACCATTAGAATTAAGGTAAGGGACTAAGATGAGTGTATGTTTACTATATACAGGAAAATACCTTTTATCCGGATACCCAACAACCGGAATAACCCAATAACCGCAATTTGTGGCAGGTAAGTAAATAGTATTAAAAAATAAAAAAGTAACGAAATATTTAACTTTTAATTTTGCCGCCGTAGACGTGAGCGCCACCTATCGCCACCTGTTTATTCCCGCCATAATGCGCCATGCGCTATGATAATTCAGTGTTTATCAGTCCGTGGGCAAGGTCAGTGCTACCCGACGACCGGAGTGGTATTTTGAGTCATCCGTACTTTCAACATGCTGAAAGTTACAGCAAAGAAAATAACACGTAAATGTGTCGTATTATCGATTAAAGACAAACTAGACATTTGCCAAAGACTTGAAAGTGGGGAAAGGAGACAAAATATTCTAGAACAATATAATATTGGCATGTCAACTATGTACGATATAAAAGCACAGGCTAAACAACTAAAGCAATTTTATTTGAAGTCTGAGACTGGACTAGGTGTGGAATCGCGGAAAACGTTACGAAAACCAAAGCAGGAGGAGGTAGACAAGGCAGTGTATGAGTGGTTGGCCCTAAAACCATTGGAAGGAACTTGCGTTAGTGGCCCTATGATTATTGAAAAAGCGAAATCTTTCCATGAAAAAATGGGGGTCCAGTCAGAGTGTGGTTACACGATTGGATGGTTAAATAAATTCGATTCGCCATGGTATTAGAAAGACCAGACTGCCTAGCCCTAAACAAATACAGTAAGTACAATAAACAAATAAAATAGAAGAAAAAAAAGTGTTCCTTTAGTATAAAATTTTGTGTTAAAAGTCTTTGCATATACGCAGTTGAGTTTCTTTAGTTTATAATTTACGGTACTACATTACGGGAGTGTCATTTATACGTGCATAGTCAACAAGAACAGGAGTGCTATGTAGGGCTGGGCATGTCTATTTATGGTGAATTACAGTTCTACAATGATCTACTAATAAGGTAAGAGAAACAATCATACAATATTATGTTTATTTTTAGTAAATGCATCTTTCGTAAGTATACTTACCCATTAACCGGACTTTTCCATTAACCGGCTACCCGGAAGTCCGGATATATCCGGATAAAAGGTATTTTCCTGTATTGATCATTGTAAAGGCAATGTATGTATTTCAATGTGTTAATATGGGGGAAAAAGTACAACATTTCAGAGGAGTCCACTATAAGTACACTATAACATGGGTTTCTATGATTCGTAACACACGATTTTGTACAACACAGCATGCTGTGTCATCCATAAAACAGTGTTGTATGAGGATGCAGTGTATTATAAATAAAAGTAATAATTATAAATATAAATATAAATCATATATAAATAACAAAATAGAAATTATAAATAAAGGTTGTTATTATTTACATGTGTATAAATAATAATTATTTACTGACTTTGGATGGAATGTTTACATTTTCCGCCACTCAGGCGTACCAACAGTACCGAATCTGCAGTCTTTGTTTCGTTGGGGTTACCAGGTTGGGGAGCTCAATGTTCACAAAAACAACGACTGTGAAATCGGAGCTCTTTGTTAGTAAGAACTGTTACCAGGTTGGTAAAGCTTTTGGTTAGGGAGCCTACCAAAGGACTGTGAAATCAGCCCTAAATCTTATCTGTTTGTTAGTAATAAATCTAGAATATTGTCTACCCTAGTAGGCTCCTAGATTGCTTGCTTTAGAAAGTTATCCTGAACTAGTTTTAACAATTCCTCTGCGTTATTATCTCCTACAATTAAATCTCAGCCAATGTTCCTAAGATTAAAATCTCCTACCACGCATAACGATTATATCTGCAATCCTTGCTTATTTCTTGTCATATAGGAACGGAATTCTCTTTGCATAAGTTTGGAGGCCTGTACACTATAGACTATTTTGTCAGTTCCCTCCCTAACTTCCATCCTTATAGACTCTACACCTTCATCTGTTTTTATAACATTGTTAACACAACACTGCAATATATCTCTTGCATAAAGTGCAACTCCTCCACCTCTCCTGCCTAACCTGTCCTAGTGAAATAACTTGTACCCCTTATCTCAACCTTTGGATTAAATATTTTGCCTGACATACCTAACCATGTTTCTGTTAATGTATTATATCAAAATCTTCTACACTAGTTATTCCTCTCAGTAAATCTATCTTGTTTAAAATACTCCTACAGCTTGTATAGTACACCTGTAAGCTACTCTTCTTCATCTTGTCATTTTTACCAATAGCTGTAGTTAACCCCTTTCTCTCTCTCCTCTTACAAATCCCTTTACCTCCCTGCCTTCTAAAACTATTTTTAGTGTCACTGGTTTCCTTTCCTCTGACCCCAGTGTCCATTCCTCAGCTGCCTATCTTAAAAAAGCCTGCAAGGCACCTACTTCCCGTTCAAGGGATTCAGACAAGATCAGAACCCCTCTCCGCGAATGGTGCACCTTACCCTGTGGTAGAGGCTGTTCTGTCCGAAAAAGTGGTCCCAGTTATCGACAAAGGCCCATCCATTGGCTTTGTGGTTGCAATGAATTGCCAGCCGGCAATTCAGAGCAATCGCCCTGGAGTACCACACGTCATCAACAGGGCGCCTCAGAAGGTCACCACACACCACAGGGACCCCAACACTATCTTTAACCTTACCTACAGCCTCCTTGAACAGCCGCAGCAGTTCTTCACTCCTTAAACGATCAATGTCGTATCCTTCTCCGTTCAGGCAAACGTTGGGCTTGGTCCCTTTGCCTGCCATGCACGCCTCTATCCTATCATTAGCATGACCTATCCCCACCCCTGGGAAACACATCCGCTTCCTACGCTTCCTATCTGTCACAAAAAGCGCTACAGTAGACGCGGAAAGTGTTGACGCCGCCCCAAAAAACACATTTTCTATGATTAGCAGGGAAAACCGTAAATAAATTAACACTCACCACTGAACGTAGTATTTACTGGCATTCCCCTTCCTCTTTACTATCTGTTGAAGGCATCTGGGGACACTGGAGGCAAGGTTTTGCAGAAAAGACGGTGAAAAACTCCCCCACAGATGCTTGATTGCAGCCTCAAGTTTAAGTACAGATGATGTGTCCATACCACGCAGCTGCTTCTTCATGTGTGACCATAAATTCTCAATCGAATTGATATCTGGGCAGTTCCCAGGTCAATCGCAAAAAATGGAACCTCACAGTCTGTTAACAACAGCTTCACTGACTTTGCAACATGTGCAGGGGCAAAATCCTGCATAACACATCTGCCTTGGTTTTATCAAAGAATCACATAACACATTGTTCAAGTGTAATGAACATAAATACACCGGAACAGTAAAACCAATGGGTTAACCCTTTGGCCAGGCCGGTTAACGCGTCCATGCACCGTGTTTGGGTGCAAAATCTGGTGTAGCACGGGTTCGAATCCGGTGCGGGGAATGGAAAAAAGGAAATGATATATTGCCGAATTATGATTACCAGCCTGAGTCCCATGTCTGTTGGAAGGACATACTGACGGGATTTCAAAAGGTAATCGTGGCCTAGGGCAATGCGAAGCATTCTGTTGGGACCAGAAATGCCCCCCATAGAAGCATCACCTGGCTCCATCTTACGGCCACTATGCAAGTCTCTGTCAAATAGAGAAAGTACATGGACTCCCCTTGACTACGACTGCCCCTTCAGGAATCCCCCTCAGAATATCTCAACAGCAAGAAAGAGTAAAGAGAAGAGAGAAGAGGATCAAGAACAAGTAAGAAGCAAGCTTTTAAGAGATCGAATCTCTATCTCGTAGTTCTTCATTACACTTTTAAAATCTTCAATCGCCTGAAGGAGAGATTCCAGAAATCCACTACATCCTCCACTGCAATCCACACCACTGGGCACCATGCCCACTCCGCTCTCCACTACCACACCCTTCTCCATCTCAGTATCATCCACACCATCACTCACGGCTCCCTGCCCCTCTGGAGCCCTCACAACTCACTCCTTTGCACCGACTTCACACGAAACCCTCACAATGCCCACTCCCACCGCCTTCACTTCACCACCTTACCTCTGCAGCTCCACTTCTTCTCCACTCCCAGCAAACAAAACACCCTCACTCAACTCCACTCCACCACCACTACCACCCAACAACATCGACGTAGCCATCCTAATACCCAAGAACACTACAAACACTGCCTCACTCCTTGGAGACCTCAGGTCGACTAAGTAATTAATTAAACGATTAAATAATTATGATATTCGGTGCCTTTATGATTTAACTTAAATTATGGAAAGTTTCTTTATCTGCTGATATTACACAATATCATACCTTGTCAGTTGCTGTTGAAGATGTGCAGAGTTTGACAGCTGGTGGCTGAGATTTGAGGCTTCCTGGCGTGCATCTGTCGCTTCTGCCCTAAGACTGCAAAACAACTTTTCCATTTCATCTTGCTCCACATCACGAGATGCAAGCTGGGAACAAAGAAACAAATATTGTTCATAAAAAAGCATAGAAAATATAAGCAATTTTCATCAAATATATATACTACTGAATTCTCATCCCAATTTTTTTAAAAAATTATATGAGGGGGAGCTGGACCCCCAATGGAGGTGATGTACCTTTAAATGTCATAATGGCAATTGTATTCTATATTTATTTCTGTGTTTTCATTTGTTTTGCATCAATTCTCTAGAGTAAGTACAGGAGTTTTATGGCTTTGCAAACTTCTAAGGATGCATGGACTACTGTATGTATAGCAGTATATGGAAAGAAACATAATTAGTCTGAGCTGAGGTAAGCAAGCAGTCAGTCACAACCTTGGAAACTTAGTTCTGTGCAGCCTTCTTTTATTCATGGAATACTTAATTATCAAACTATATACGTACAGCGAGAGAAACATTCTCGTACATCCTCATTCAGGTGGGTTTATTGGGTGGGGTATGTACCAGTATGTCTTAGAAATGTTTCCACGTGTTTCACTGTTTCTAAAATCTACATTATTTTTTTGCCTAGATTATAAACTACATCCATTAAGAGAAATATGCTTAGCACATGCAGCCTCCACATGATGACATATGGGATGGCTCGTCCTGATGTTAGGCTCCCAACCAATCAACCAGTGGGTTCTCTGCATGCCTATACGTCTTGCCAGCAGCTTCTTTACTCAGGTAATACATTTTATCTTTACATCATAGGGAGGCTGGCCTAAGGCAACAAGCCTGCTTAGTGCCAGTCCCCAATCCAGTGGATGGTGAAAGTTCTAGCTTTATTCAGGAGGTGTCTTGATACTCCTCTCTTAAAAGTTTTAAAAGTCATATAGGGTAGAAAAACATAATCAGGAAGAGAGAAAGGATTACAAGATGTGAGAATAAGACGCATAGACAGGTGCAAATGGAGACTTTTGCCGTGGCTGCCCCCTTGAGGGAGTTTCAAGGATCAGGTGTTAGCTTTAACTAGACTTATCAAAATTTCAGATCACTAGTACCCTATTGCAATGCTTATAACAAAGAAAAGGCTTGCTTACACCACATCCTACAGGTTGAATATTTATATTTATGCAAAGAAGAATAGAAACATGGTTTACTGATATAAGGTATTTGAAAATGAGAAAAAGTTTATTATTTTTTATTTTCTTGAATATTGTTTTTCATATTATATGTGGGTCCCATATGCCAGTGTTTCTAATATGGCAGGTAATCAATCAATCAATCATTGGGGGCATACGCCGGGGGGAGCGTCGCCTCGCCCACCCTACGACGCCACTCCCGGGGGTCACCACGCTCGAGTTCCCATGCAGGCTTCCTTCCCATACCAAGCAACTCTCAACAGGAAACATCAACTTGCCCCAGCCACGAGCCTTGTGGGCGCCCCCTTGGCCTCCTCCATGCCGGATTGTCTCTTACAGATAGAGCCCGATGGGAAGGATCGGTTTCAGGATAGCGTGCCACATGCCCATATAGCCGAAGTTGGCGCTGACGGACTATGCAGGTAATAGGCCTCGATTCAGTCTCACGGTGCAATCGCTGATTTGACACGTAATCATCCCAGCAATACCCCATGATTCTGCGAAGACACTTATTACCAAATGCATCGATTCTTCTCTTCAAGTCGCTATTTAGTGTCCATGTCTCACATCCACAGAGTAAGACAGGGATCACAAGCGACTTGAAGATACGGAACTTTGTCCTCCTGCACAGGTACTGACAACGCCAAATACTCCTGCTGAGCGAGTCCATAACACCGTGGGCTATGCCAATCTGCCGTAAGACTTCTTGACGTGACCCGGCATCATTATGGACTGCGCTACCAAGGTATGTAAAACTTTCAAAGATGTCAATGTCCTTGCCCCACGCATGAACAGACTGTACTGTTTTCGAAATTTCGGAAATTTCGGGGGGGGCGCATGGCCGCCTTGAACCCCCCCCTGGGTGCACCACTGGCATCAAGGCTCAGTTTTCAGTCCTCTTTTGTTCGAGGTAGTGATGGAAGAGGCCACAAAGGAATGTAGAACAGGAGATCCATGGGAGCTCCTATATGCAGATGATATAGTCTTGACAGCTGAGACAAAGGAGGAAGTTGAGAGGAGATTTATAGATTGGAAGCAAGCAATGGAGAGAAGAGGTCTGAAGGTGAATATGTCCAAGACGAAGATGATGGTAACAGGCAAGAAAATAGAGCAAAATATACAAGTGATAAGGTTTCCCTGTGGAGTGTGCGGTAGTGGAGTAGGAGTAAACTCTATTCGTTGCAAGGAATGTGACAAGTGGTGCCATAAAAGATGTTCGGAACTAGGAAAACCTGAATAGGGTGGTAGATTACGGCTGTGCAGTGTGTATAAGAAGAATTAACAGATGGGGCCCGCCAGAAGAGGAAGAGGTAGACTCTATAGAAGTGAATGGTGATGTAATAGAAGAAGTGAAACAGTTTTGTTAACTTGGTGACATGTTAGATAGCAAGGATGGAGTGGAGAGAACAGTAAGAAAACGAGTAGCAACTACATGGATGAAGTGGAGAGAGAGAGCGGGACTGCTGATAAACAAGAGTATTCCATTGAAAAACAGAGGAAGAGTATTTGAAGCATGTATAAGATCAGTTTTACTGTAGGTTCTGAAACATCGGCTTTGACAAAGAAGTTGGAGGATGAGTTTGTTGGTTGTGATCGGAGAATGTTAGGATATATGAGAGGTGAAGTGTCCAGTGAAGGACATAGAGGTGGTAAGAAAATGTGGATTGAAGGAGCTGAGTACAGTGCTGAGAGTAAGGCGATTGAGGTGGTTTGGGCATGTGAAGAGGAGAGAAGGTGGTGAGGCATTGGGGAGAGCTGTTAGAGTGGAAGTTTCAGGTCGCCGTTTACTGGGTAGGCCAAGGAAGACATGGAGGCAGTGTGTTGAAGAGGATCTGGCAGCATTGGGCATTGAAGAAGTTGAGGCAACAGATAGAGATAGTTGGAAGTGTATCATCGGCAGTCTAACCTCATAAAATAATATGGGAAAAACTGATGTTAAACAGAAAGAAGAAGAAGAAAGAGAAAAAATCATGCAGGGACGAATTTAAGGAAATGTATTAAGTGTGTAGGTGATGCCGGCTGCCTTGTTTGGCAACTACAGCCATATCACCAAGCCAGCTGGCTCACTTTGTGGCGTACACTCTCTCGTCAGCCAGGCTTGCCGACACCGCCTTCCAGGAAGAGCCCAATTTCCTTTGTGCTCCTTTTTCTGCAGTGTCCTCCGCTTGAGTGCTTATGGGTGTGTAAAACGAACCACCCAGCTGCATCAAGCGGGGCTGTATCCAAGGTTGCTAAAGGAAACTACAGTACCCTCCCGAGTTTCACGCTATCTGAGTTTCGCGATCCTCGAGTTTCGCACCGAGTCCTAAATTCTTACCATCCCGACTTTCGCGCATTATCTCCCCGAGTTTCGCGCTGCTTCGTACACGTACGGGACACATCTTCTACCGTTGGCATCACGTGCGCTGCCTTAGACAAGGTTGCCAGACCTGCCTCTCAAATACCTCGAATAGCCGTACGACTAATAAGACACTGCATCTTTGAAGACGCACCCTGATTTTGGAGAAAAAAATTATAAGAAAAATAAACATGGCAAATTTTTTATTTTTTTTACCAGTAGGCTGTAGTAAAATCTACCGATTTTCTCGGTAGGCTTCTTCTTTTTCTTCTTGTGACCTCTACCACTTAGTATCGCTTCATAGGTCCTCTCCTCTCCTCTAGTGTTGGCCGAAGCCACCACTCCTCCTCTCCTCTCCTCTAGTGTTGGCGAAGCCACCACCCCGCGAGGTGGATCAAAATCCCCCGGCTAACAACCGGTACCCATTCACTGCTAGGTGGACAGGGGCTCGGGTTTTTTTAAGGAAACAGCCCATCTATTTCCACTCCGCCCGGGGATCGAGCCCGGGACTTCTCGGTTGTGAGCCGAGCGTGCTACCCCTACACTACGGAGTACCCAAATAGTTGCCCTGGCAGGATTCGAGCTCGGGACATTGAGCTCACCACTGCAAGACGCTAACCACACGGCCACCGCCTCTCCCAGCGGTGGTCCGAAGTGTCTTTCTGTTGCTCTGTTCCCGTGTTCTTTGGCGTATTGTACAACTTTTAGCATGTATGCAATAGTATTAGTAAATCATTTTAATGAATTCGCCATGGGTGATAATTTCCACGACTGAAAAAAGCTTGTGATACATGTGATAGCCTGGTGGTAAATGATACATCAACACTAGCAGACGATAGATGGTGCTGTTGGCGCAATCTGCCGAGCCTCAGAGGCGGAATGTAAACATCACAGCGTAAGGACAGATTAATTGATTTGAATGTCTTATGGTATTTCAAATACTTGTAACAGGTAAGTATTGAGGTACTGAGTACTGAGGAAGTACTACAACATTTGTCTTGGAAGACACATGAGTATTTTTCAGGGTATATTTTTGGGGAAAAAGTGCATCTTATAAGCCGTAAAATACGGTACACCTCACCGTAATAAATAAACATTTTTACAGTGTTTTTAAAACTTTGAGTGCTTGCCAGCTGTGTTTTTTGTTTTTTGCTTTGCCTTGCTAAATGCAAGTTAGGTTATCGGTGTGTATTGTTAACCCTGTCTCCCAAAATTATAGCCCAAACTCATTCTCTATAAATCTTATGGTGAGTCAGAAGTGTTCATTAAATGAGGTACCGTATTTTACGGTTTGTGTGACGCTGCATCTTGGAAGACGCACCCTGATTTTGGAAAGAAATTTCTAAGAAAACAGACCACCAAAACATTTAAATTTCAAAGTCATTTTCACACAAGAACTCACTCACTACTATTCATTATCTTCATTCAGCATTGCTCATCAGCCATTTTTATTTTCTAGCTTGTATGCAATATCATAAGTAAATCGTTAGATGAATTCGCCATGGGTGATAATTTCCAGGACTGAAAAGAGCTTGTGATATGTGTGACAGCCTAGTGGTAAATGATACATGTTGGCTGGCTGAATATGTACACGCAGGTCGGACGGTGGGGTTGAAAACAAAGCCGACCGCGGCGGTGCGCAGCTGCGTGCCTGGCTTACCAATCAGTCTGGCTTTGTCGTCCTGAGTGTAAGCACCTCTCAGGTCCTCCCGTGCCTCACTACGTTGCCTGCCTCCTGTGCCTCACCACGTATTGTTATAATTTTACTGTATGCGTGTAGTATTTGTGATGGCTGCATGTACACGAGTATACAAACTTTCATCTAATGTAACAAACAAAGTTCCTTAGACACAGAATGGCACAGACACAGATTAGTTGATTTGAATGTCTTATGGTATTCAAAATACAGGGAGGTCCCGAAGATACGAGCAGTTAGGTTCCACCTGGCATACTCGTAAAGCGAAATCTCGTATAGCGAAATACATAACTAATGGTAAAATATAGGTTTAGTTCCAGGACCCCATCAAAGACATGTTTTTCAAGCTAAAATAAACTATACCAAACACAACAAACACACAGCGTCTATATTACCCACACTGTACTACCTATTCTGTAGAAAAAGCATTTTGAAAGAGAAAATAGCACACAAAATAACATAACTGCACATTAATTAAACATAAAACATGCATAACAAGCAAAAAAGACGTTGTACTGTAGGGGACGCCATGTGATACAAGAGAGGGTAGTGTAGGGGTCCCAAGGTTGGGGCTGCACACCTGGCTAATTACCCCTAAAGGTCAGGCTGTTCCATATGCTTAATTACCCTTCAGGTCACGCCTTGCTAGGGGTGACCTGACTGGGGTCAACCAAATCCCCCTTTGTCCAGCCCAGGAGTCCTGTATTCAGGCATTTACCTACCTACCATGACAGAGGCAACACATCACTCCTCTCCCTGTGTTCCTCATGGCATCACTCCGCTGTACTTACCTACATTCCCGCCGTAATAAACTTGTGTGTGAACGCTGTGTTAGGTAGATAAGGGACAAGGGAGGGGAGCGCAGACCTCTTCCATTGCCCACAAACTCGTTTCTGTGCATCTAAATCATTGTACATCATCATACAGCCCAGATGCATACGTGGTAGGGTGCACATTTTGAACTTGGTAATTTTACTCACCCGTTTGAATGTCGTAGCATTGGATTTTCGATCTCGTATATTGAAAATAGACCCTAATTTACTCAGCTCGTATCATTGATTTCTCGTATACCGAATGCTCGTATAACGGGACCTCCCTGTACTTGTAACAGGTAAGTACTGAGGTTACATCTATAAGAGGCTGAATTGAATAGCTACCTAAGCTAACCTCCTACAACATTCGTCTTGGAAGACGCATGAGTATTTTTCAGGGGAAAAAGTGCGTCTTATAAGCCGTAAAATACGTGAAGTCAATGTTCACTAATGACTGACTGGTCTGTACTCTGGGACTGAGAGTGCTGTAAAGTGTGAGGGAGCTGTATCCAGCTTCTTTCCTGTAAATACAGGAGTGAGGCAAGGGTGCGTCCTTGCCCCATCACTTTTCAACACTTGTATGGACTGGGTATTGGGCAAAGTTGTAAATCAAAGTGATTGTGGAGCATCCCTCGGCAACACCAAGATCACTGATCTTGTTTTTGCCGATGATGCAGTAATCTTTGCTGAGTCGCTGGAGGTCCTGGTGATGGCTCTCGAGGCGCTGCACGAGGAGCCAAAGCCTTTGGGACTTGAGGTCTCCTGGCTCAAGACCAAGGTCTAGGTGTTTGAAGGCTTACTCGATGAAACAGTACAGTCTGTTCATGCGTGTGGTGAGGACATTGAGATCCTGGAAAGTTTTACATACCTTGGTAGCGCAGTCCATAATGACGGCGGGTCACATCAAGAAGTCTTACGACGAATTGGCATAGCCCACGGCGTTATGGACTCGCTCAGCAGGAGTATTTGGCATTGTCAGTACCTGTGCAGGAGGACAAAGATCCGGATCTTCAAGTCGCTTGTGATCCCTGTCTTACTCATTGGTTGTGAGACATGGACACTAAATAACGACTTGAAGATGAGAATCGATGCCTTTGATAATTATAAGTGTCTTCGAAGAATCATGAGGTATCACTGAGATAATTACGTGTCAAACCAGCGATTGCAACGTGAGACTGAATCGAGGCCTATTACCTGCATAGTCCGTCAGCCCCAACTTCGGCTATATGGGCATGTGGCACGACACTCTGAAACCGATCCTTCCCATCGGGTTGTATCTGTAAGAGACAATACGGCATGGAGGTCAAGCCCAGACATGGCTCCAAGGGCATGGAGGTCTTGCCCCAGCCCACAAGGCTCGTGGCTGGGGCAAGTTGATGCTCCCGGTCGGGAGTTGCTTGGTGATCCCCGAGAGTGGGGTCATAGGGGCGAGGCGACGCGCCCCCCGGTGTATGCCCCCAATGATTGATTGATTGAATGTTCACAGAGTTGTTTTTTGAGAGACGAAGATCAAACCTCATCCACACACCCTGACCACAACAAATGGTTTAATTAATCATTCCTAGGTTACATAATGAAATGGTAAAAATAAACAGGCTTGTGGTACTGCCTTCAGTAATGAAGCTACTGCCCTGTCACTGTCCCTCTTTTGTATCTCTTCACCACGGTGCATGTCAAAGATATCATATGCATCGTTGTCTAACAAGGATAGACATACAAATAAACAACAACAGAGGGAAAATGCTCTATCATATGATTCTAAGGTTATATTGGCACAAAATATTGAGAATTATAATCAGCAGATATCACCAAAACTCGTATCATCAAGTGGACATTGCCCATACAGCAAATTAGGGTGCAAATTTGAAAATCTTTCAGCAACTGTAGTAGAGTGTATAGAAATTTCACTTGTATCCAAGGCCAGTCACCTAAAAAGAAGCGGAAGGTGCACATATGTCAATCTGCAATACACACACACGTTGCTCAGCCAAGACTCTTGACATGCTTTTACTTGTAAGAGTGGGAAAAAAAGAGGAGTTAGTAGAGATGCAAGAGAGAATGAGGAAAGCAAAGACGTGTAGAAGAAGGAACATGGCAACAATGATACCCTCACCTTCGTGTGAATAATACCAATGAAAAGAGGAAACCAGAAACTAGCTTTATTGTATAGCCATTGAATACCATGTGAATGCTCTAGAATGCCATATGAATATGCTGAGTTTGATGCCTATATATTATTTGCATACTTACATGGGGTAAAGTAAGGGAATAGGACGAAAACTTTGAAGGCCTGTATCTCAGAACAATAGAAATATTGACTTGGTCCCATTTTTCTCTGTAACTATTTGGCCGATTCTAACGGGCCCTACAAAATTTGAAAGAGGAAGAAACAAGCTTTTCTTTTATTTACCTAGATTTTTTAGTTAGAATGAAATAGTCTGATATATCAAAAATATATTCTAGTCGAACTATTAAAAATATACATATATATATATATATATCACTTAACCCCCCAAAACTTAAAATTCATGATTAAAAGGGACTTTCAGGAATTGCATAAGATATATCAAAATTTTGGCATACTTCATCAATACTGGTCGATGGTTGACTTAAAAAAGATTATTTATGTAATTTTCCATAACTTATTTTGTTCATTTTGGTACAAATTATCTGAAACTTTGTGGTGAAGATCTCAATATAGGTATACATAGCATATAACAAAATCATGAAAATCTGATTGTATCTGAGATAGATTAAAAAAAAGGCAGATGGTCCCCTTAACTTATCACAACCACTGATCTGTCTTTTTATTCCCCAAAATACTTTCAAACTCGGGAGCTATTAGTGTGCATCGCATGGTAGGAAACAGTACACGAGCATTATTTAATCTGCCTCATATCATCACTCACCCTGGTTCTGAGAGATGCTGCTTCTTCCTCTAATGCCTGATGCTTGTGTTTGAACTCCTCCGCTTCTGCCATTACCTTGCTGAAGGCAGAGCCCCGACCTTCATTCACCTGACGCTCCATGATGAGTCGTGCCTTTTCTTCCTTTAACTGCATGTCTGCTCCAATATCAAATCAAGAAATACAAAAAAATCTGCATTCTTAATATTGAAGATAGAAATAGCAGTATAAATAATTCTTCTTGGAGAAAGCAATAGTACAATACTTGATGGTACACCATTCTTAAATAGTCTCAACTATCATAGTTAACTAAGGCCACATAAAAGAATCTACTATTTTTTCAACCTGTCTCTGCTTTGTCCACTGCTGAATAAATATTTCAAAATTTGCTTCTAAGTGGCTATTATGGTGTTTATGCAACAATATTCAAACTCACCGAGGACATTGGCTCGAGAATTTTCATCTTGTTTAGCTGCCTGCACAATGCTCTCAGCCTCTCCCTTGATGCCTTTCAGTTCCTCTTCATGTTTTGTAATCTTGGTTAAGGCACGGTCTAATTTTCCCTGACATTCCTGTTATTAAGTTGAATATCATGTCAGAGGTCATAATTCCATATCAGATGCTGCTCGTTATCCATAGTCTCTTTTTAAATGGACCAACTACCTGCTCTTAAGAATGTACATTCAATTTTGTTGTAATACCATACTTTTTTCATATATCACATATGATCTAAGAGAAATAGAAAGTTTGAAAGCAGAGATTAAAAATGTCAACAAATGGGCTAACATTTTGCATATTTTCAGTGTCTAGTTCTACTGGTACTGGTTAATCACATCTAATGCAATAGCGCATCTGGTATACTTTTGGCCTTACGACATTCATTTATCTGAAAAAACCACTTGAAGATGAAATTTTCTGCTCTAAATATATTTTTATGTCCCTGATTTAACTTTCATAAATGAGCATTGTTTTTATGATATGATAGAAAATTCAAGAGGAGACAAGTTTTAAATACCAGTTACTTCCAACGAGATATGGCCAATATTCTGTGAATGCTCCGTTATAGGGTATACAACATAGTAAGAAAATATTTTTGCACATATATGCTATTCCAGTAAACCCTCTCTAATTGGAACCCATATAATTCAAACTTCGGATAGTTCGACCTGTTTCAGGCCAGTTCGAATTTTTCAACAAGTTTCCATAATTTGAACAGAAGTTTGAATAATCCGGACCTTACTAGTGCGAGTCCGACCTCTCCCATGCGGTGCATGCCGCGGCTGCCCAGCGTGACCAGATATACGATAATTATCGTATAAATAGGATGGTTTTGGTGAGTACAAGTAATACAATCTGTGCTATTTTGGCATGTTTGAGTAAGTTCTTATTGTGTGGAGGGGCTAGAGGTAACCATCAGATAATTCAGACTTTCGGCTAATTCGACCCAGGTCTCCCCCTAATTAGTTCAAATTAGAGAGGGTTTACTGGATGGATATACCAAAGACTACTGTATAGTGGACTTGTTTCTGGAATCCGCCCATGACCAGTGGAGGCTGATCGGCAAGGTAAACAAATGTTCCATGAATAGAGTAGACTATGGTTTATCAATATAAATAATATACTGTTATCTTCGTAAATGTTTGTTCTATAATATCATCAAATAAAAAACAGTAAAATACACTAAAGAAATGCCATTATGAGACTCAGAAGAAATATGCATGAACTTAAACTCTTCGCCATTGAATATTTTGCGAGACAACTTATAACATGGAGCATATCAATAGAAGTGGAATTGTATTAGCTTTCCATTGATATATTAATTTTCTGATAAATGAATTAGCACCATGCATAAATTAGCGTAAGATCAATCGAAATCGTATCAAGTAATATCGTAATGCAAAATAACCTAAAACCAGAAAAACATATAAATAAAATATTTGGAGATACGTACAGGATGTTGAAGAATATTAGAGTGGCATTTCATTAGTGGACAAAAATATGATGTGTGGAAATTATCTACCAACCACCCTCTCAATAATTGGTAGAGTGGTGGTTTTGTCCCCCCCCCGTTGAGGGAGGTATTGTTCGCTCATCGTAGGGGAGAGAGTAGGGTTGTATATACAGTAAAAGCCTTATAACTCGGAATTTGATATAACTCTGCATGACAGACAATTATTACAATTATTATTATTATTATTGTTATTATTTTTTTTTTTTACACACACACCTATACCTATAGCGCGTGTAGGCAGTGAGCTGAGCTCACTCGAGGGCTGTGATGGTTGGCCCTCGCCCGTGGTGGCGCAGGCAGGATTGTTATAGTGACGCCTGTGATTAGAGGCTCATGCCGCCCCCTGTGTCCTCCCATCCACTCACAGTCAAAGGTAGAGTTAATGGACAGGGCTTGTGGGTGTTCTTAGGCCACTCGACGGTGCAGAAAGATTTCAAGTGGATTTATGGGTCTCACTCGGGATCGAACTCGGGTCTTCGAGAACGCCAATTTGATACATTCTACTCACCTATGAGAGACATAAGAAATGCTGTTATCAAGAGACAGTGTACAAGTCAGAAACAAATGAAAATTTCAGCCTTCTTCAAACCAAAGCCACACGCCAGGGAACCTCAGCCCTCTAGAAGTAGTGAGTCTGGTTGCAGCTTCCTGAGCAGTATCTCCCCTGATCTGCCAACTCACATTTTTGACAGCAGCAGTGACCCCGAGTGACAAAAAATAATTCTGTACATTAGTGATTAAGGCCTGTTTCACAGTTTAAGGTACAAGTATAGTGTTGCAGTAATTAAGTGCTCAAGTGATGTAAAATTAAGTTGTACAGGTACAGTACTGTATACAATACAGTACAGAGTTGTGATTATAAAGTGATACCAGTGTTAAAATGGGACTGAGTCCCCCCTAACATCTTCTACATGTTACAACAAGGCTCCCCTCTCCTTGGATTACATGCCTACTGCTACCCGTTCACTGGTAAGTGTAGTTTTTATGCTTTCACAGTACTGTATTAACTTTTTTTTTTTTTTTTTTTTAATCCATATCAGAGCATAACATTGCATAACTCGGCAAGGGCCAGAGCCCCTATCGTGCCGAGTTATAAGGCTTTTACTGTATATATATATATATATATATATATATATATATATAATTATAATGGTAATGGGTATTGATTAAGGTAATTTAAGTAAATGATAAGTACTGGGATATTATAAATGAACATTCCCAGTGTTATTAACCATTTTTACTTTATATAATTAGCACCTTGGTTGAAGCGGCCGGTCAATGGCTGCCGCCGATTAGATTCTCGCCACCGACGATTTGACACGTGTAGGTGGGATTTGTGCAGCCGGTCGCCACCGCTGGCTTAGATGTCAGTACACTCCAGACCTCCGTGAGAGTAACATCTTTATTAAATATACGTGCTTGTATATATTAGTTCACTCCAGACCCTCCTGTTAATAACACCTTTCACTGTGCTTCTCTGATTATAATGAGAAGAATTTGTACATACGTTCATTTTGTACATATAAGTGTTTAACAATAGGACGTGTCTTATCAACACAGTGATATATCTCGCCGCGTCGTGAATGAACTGGGTGTGATAACCCCTCTCGATGCCACGATAACACCAACACACCGCCTCGGCTCTTCGCCACGCCGGCCCTGATCACATCCTGGCCACTTTGAATAACAAGACATTGCAGTATTGATAAACCTACAACCAATTCAACCCTATTATCCACCAATAAGTATTCTAGTTAGTTGACTAGTTGGGGTATTGTGTCGGGATGAGATAGACAATGGGTTTCTATAGGTAAGATCTTAAATAAATATGTGTTTGTGACATAAATTTCCACAATGAGAAAGATAATTACTACAATGATCCGACCAAAAATGGAATATGCTCCCATTGTATGGTCCCCATATAAAAAAGAAGCACGTGAAAAAAGTTGGAGAGGATATAGAGAATGGCAACAAAGATGGTGCCAGTGCTAGAAGAACTTTCTTATGAGGAAAGTTTGAAGGAAATAAAGTTACCAACATTTGAGAAGAGAAGAGAAAAAGGAGACTTAATAACAATTTTTAAACTGACAACTAAGATGGAAGAAACATACAATGAGAGAGTACTGACTCGGAAACAAAGAGAAGGTCGATACACAAGAGGACATACCAAAAAATTAGGAAAAGGGAGATATCTGAACAACATGAAGAAGTATAGCTTCCCTCATAGAAATGTAGAAGTTTGGAATGGACTAAATGAGGAGGTGATATCGGCAAATAATGTGCACCAGTTGAAAGAAAGACTGGATAAATGTAGATACTGAGATGGGACCACACGAGTGTAGCTCAGGCCCTGTAAAACACAACTAGGTAAACAACTAGGTAAATACACACACACACACACACACACACATTAACAGAAATTTTATTGGAGAGTTTTAGACCAAAAACTGAAGAAGTGGTATCTAAAAGAGAAAGAGTAAGAGAAGACAGTTCAAAGGAAAATAAAAAAGGATGGCGGGTATCGTACACACATATAAATGGGCTAGTGTCAACATTAACAGAAGTAAACGATTACCTGAGAGCCAAAGAAACCAGACATATTGGGTTTAGTAGAAACGAAGCTGAGTGATTCTGAGGATGTGCCAGTTGGGGAGGGTCAATATAATGTATGGAGGAAAAACAGAAATCAGAAAAAGGGAGGTGGTGTAATGGTGTTAACAAGGAAAGATGTGGTAGTAGGGAATGTAGAAAAAGGAGAAGGTATGGCAGAGGTGTTGAAGGTGGAGTTGGTGATGAAAAAAGGAAGAATAAGAGACTTAGTACTCGTATACGTTCCACCTAAGACAAATTTCTGGGGGAGAGAAGAGTATGGAGACATGATAAGAGACACAAGCAAATATTTAAAGAATACGATGGAAAATTGTGAGAACATAATTTTGATGAGAGATTTTAACTGCAAAGAAGTTTGCTGGGAAGAATGGTATACTGAAGGAGGAGAAGACTCATGGGGTGGTACATTGTTGGATCTGGTAATGAATAACATTATGACTCAGTGGATTAAAGAGAATACAAGATTCAGAGGTAGCGAAGAATCATCAAGACTAGATTTACTATTGACGAAAGAACTGGAAGTGATTAGAAAAGTAAATTATATCACTGGTCAACAAAAAAAAAAAAAAAAGTTCTGGCATGGAATTTAAGAACAGTTTTAGACTAATTTGAGGGTGCTGAATTCAAATCTGATCTTATATTTTCTCTATCACATCACGTTTTGCGCTATAGGTATATATTCCATTTTCCATGAATTCAAGAAAAATTTATCCTTCTATTGAGTAGTATAGCAAAAGGGCCGGATTATATGGTTTATTTTTAATTCAGTCTCCCAATAAACTGGAGAATATCTTCGTTTTCTTTTAACATGCATAACATTCCCATTCTTTATGATACGAAAGTAAACAAACACATTCAACTTGCACAGCAATCGTCCGCAGGTAGTTTTTTATTTTTTGGGAAATTTACTTTGAATTGAGTTATTATTGTATTTCCTCCTTTTGTTTCTTTTTTGTGAAACAATGCCTAAGGTGTAGGTGGTTGGGTAGCAAATTCAAGGAACAACTCAGGTAGCCAAAAAATTTCTTTTTCTTTTATTTTTTCCGCAAGGTGGGGGTTGCTGCTCTAACAATGGCTCTACATCTCAAGAAGAAAGTGCTCAAATGATCCAAATTATTTTGCTACATCTGTGGAAGCTTTACTTTGAAGACTCAGAGGCGCAACATTACTAAACTTTGTTAAAAAGCGTGTATTTTGCGTACTTCAAAGTACCACTTGGAGACCAAGACAAGCATTGGGCTCCTCACAAAGTGGGGCAAAACCGGGTGTTGAGACTTTTGAGATCATGGTCTCAAGGAAAGAAGGCTAAACTTAAGTTTGGAGTGCCTATGTTTGGAGAGAACCAAGCAATCATTTGGGATGGACTGCATTCTGCTTTGTCAATGTAAAAGGTTTCAATAGAAAAACAAGAAATATTTGCAATACCCAAGTATCCCTTCAGCTATTCGACCAGTTACCCATAGTGAAGAAATACCTGTACCAATATTTACTGAGCTTCAAAAAAATGATGAAAACAGATCTCTGCTCACCTGCCCCCCAATGATGAAGAAGACACTACAGATATTTTTCAGCCATCTGAGAAGATGTGGACAAACCAATTCTGTTTTCTCAGTCTGCTTTGAAGATTTGGTTAGAGATCTTTATCTACCAAAAGAGTCTGCCGAACTGTGTCTTCAAGACTGCAAGAGAATCGAATGCTGAAACCCGGCACAGGTGTCTCATTTTATCGTAACGGAAGCAGATCTGCGTAAGTACTTCCATTCAGATGGCCAGCTTGTCTATTGTACTGATGTAGAAGGGCTACTTCTTTTTATGGGACTGCTAGCATATGATTCAAGGGATTGGAGGCTTTTTATTGGAAGTTCCAAAAGAAGTTTGAAATGTGTTCTGTTACACAATGGAAAATAAGTAGGCTCTGTACCAATAGGTCATTCTGTAAAACTTAAAGAAGAATATAAAAACATCAAGATTGTCCTAGAGAGGTTGCCCAAAATCATGTTCATGGGTGGTTAATTTGTGTCGATTTGGGAAAAAGGTTAACTTTCTTTTTGGTCAGCAAGGAGGGTACACAAAATACCCTGTTTTCTGTGGTTACTGGGACAGTAGAGCTACAGCAGAGCATTGGGGAAAAAGAATGGCCTCAGCGACAGAGTTTGGCATTTTGGCGATAAGAATGTCAAACCCAAAGATCCTCTAGTGGATAGGAAAGAGATTGTCTTTCCCCCCTTGCACATAAAACTTGGATTTAGAGCAGTTCGTCAAAGCTCTTGATCACAGTGGAGAATGCTTCAGCTATAATGTTCAATTTTCCTGGTCTTAGTGAAGAGAAGAAAAAGGCTGGAATATTGAGGACCTCAAATAAGAACACTAATGAGAGATCCAAATTTATTCACATCAAAGAATGAGACCAGAAGAAAGAGCTTGGAATGCATTTTGTAATGTGGTGAAGAATTTTCTAGGGAATAAGAAAGCAGACAACTATGAAGAGATTGTGAAGAGCTACTAATGAGCCTGCGAGATCTTGGATGTAGAATGAGTATCAAGGTTCACTATTACACAGCCATTTGGACAAAGTTTCGGAAAAACCTTGGGGATGTGAGCGAGGAACAAGGGGAGCGTTTCATCAGGACATAAAAACAAGGGAAGAACGGTATCCAAGGCCGGTGGGACTCACATATGATGGCGGATTATTGTGGAGCTTGTATGAGAGACAACCCAGAAGCTGTACATCAGAGATCAGCCAGAAAAAAACAATTCACATAAAATGCACTTGCCATGATCTGTGCCCCCATATTGTTTATATTTTCTATTTTTAATTCTGTCACTATATTTGATTTATTTTACATGGACTTCGTTAATCTTTGTAATTCTTGGATTAAGAATATACAAAATGTATTTACTAAAAAAACACGTGTTTTAAACTGAAACCTTCGATTATAGGCTGATGAGTCATTTTCATCAAAAATTGAAAAATGCTATATCGCGAAATCCTGATGTGATAGGGCAAAAATTGAGTTCATATTCGTAATCAGCAGCCCCAAATTCAGTTAGAATTTGTTTTTAAAACCTTTTTGCCAGAAATATCGTGTTGACCAGTGAATTAAACAGTGCCCACTTTGGGAAAAAGTGACCATGTACTTATTGAATTTGAAGTAAATGATAGCAAAAAAGAGGGGAGAAGAGAAGAACACAAGATAGGAAGAACAATTATGGAAAAGCAGACTTTGACGGATTAAGAACATTTTTCGGAGAGACAGACTGGAGTAGTTTCCATGCAACAAGGGTACCCAGAAAAAATGGGATGAGTTCATCCGAATTTACACAGAAGGAATAAATAGTTATGTTCCAAGGATAGTTACCAGGGGAAAAGAAAAAGAATGAATGGTTTAACAGAAAAATGTGAATTAGCAAGACTAGAAAGAGAAAAAACTGGAATAGATGGAGGAAAAAAGGAGGTATCAACCCTTAGGGGGAGTACAAAACAACTAGAAATGAATTGTAGGAATCCGAAGAGAAGAAGAAAGTAACTATGAGAGAAATATAATAGAAAAATGTAAGAACGAACCGAAACTTTTCTATAGATATATAAATGGAAAAATGAAAAACAAAGGAAGGAATAGATAAGCTGAAGGTAAAAGGGCATAGTTTTACGAAGATGCATAAAAACAAGTTTGAGGTAATGAATAAGTGCTTACAGACTGTATTACAGAGAAAGTTAATTTAAAAACGAAAAATATAATAGAAAAAGAAAATATAATGCAAGACATAAAAAGTAGACACAATAGAAGTAAAAAGGGTAATGGAAGTCAAGTGTGAGAAAAGCCCGGGTCCAGATGGAGTGTCGAATTGGATAATGAAGATTGCAGTAACCAACTAGCAGGAAAGTTACATAGTGTAATTGAGAGTTCACTCAAGGAGAGCAGAGTCCGCTTGATTGGAAAAGAGCAAATAGTGTGCCAATTCACAAAGGAGGAGACAAAGAAAAAACCATTAAATTACAGGCCAGTATCATTAACAAGTGTAGTGGCAAAAATGTGTGAAAAAATTGTGAAGGACAGATGGTTGAAATATTTGGAAGAGACAAAACACACTCGCAGGTGGCCATTTTGGATTTAGAGGAGGAATGTCATGTACAACGAATTTATTAAGTTTTTTACTCGAGTGACGATGGGAAACACAGGAAAGAGAGGGGTGGTGGATTGCTTTAATTTTTGACCTAAAGAAGGCATTTGACAAGGTACCTCATAAGAGGACTGCTCTGGAAGCTAGAACATGTAGGAGGTTTTGAAGGGTGGTTTGCTGAAGTGGATGGAAGACTTTTTGAGCAAACAGAGAGATGAGAACAGTAATAAAAGATCAGAAGTCAGAATGGTGCAGTGTGATAAGTGGAGTTCCTCAAGGATCCAGTATTGGCCCCAGTGATGTTCTTGGTCTATGTAAATGATATGACAGAGGGAGGAAACAGTTATATGAGTTTATTCGCTGATGATGCTAAATTACTAAGAAAAGTAGAAAGTAAAGGGGAAACTGTGAGGATTTACAAAAGGATCTAGATAAGATTTTCAGATGGAGTCAACTATGGGAAAAAGGAGTTTAATGCTAAAAAGTGTAAAGTGATGGAAATGGGCAGTAGCAAACGAGACAGAGAAGAAAGTATTCATGAAAATGAAAAGAATAAACAAAACAAAGGTCGAAAAAAGATCTGGGAGTGTGGATTAGGATAATTGTCACCTGAGAAGCATATAAACAAGGGTCACAGGAGATACATACCAGTTGCTGAGGAATATAAGAATGCCATTTTAAATATCTGGATGAAGAGATGATTAAGAAATTTATAACATCTTTGATTCGACCAAGGTTGGGAAAATGCGGCATGATTTTGGGCACCACATAAAAAGAAGGATATAAGGAAGATTGAGATAAACAAAAAAGCAGCCACAAAAATGGCTCCAAGCCTGAGAGATTTAAACATATGAGGAAAGACTTTCAAGACTAAAAACTCCCAATCTTGAGAAAAGAAGAGGAAAGGGGAGATTTTATAGCAGTGTATAGAGCTCAATGGGTCTGGAAAAAATTTATAGAGAAGATCTGTTGTGTGGGGCGATAGAAGGGGCAAGAGGACATGAGAAGAAATTGAAAAGAACAACATGCAAGAGGGACCAAAAAAAATACAGCTTCCCGTATAGAAGCATAGAAGCCTGGAACAACCTTGATGCAAAAGTGATTAATGCAAGAAGTATTCAGGACTTCAAAGGCAAGCTGGATAATAGTAGATTTGGAGACGGGACACTACGAGCATAGCTCTTTTCCTGTATGTTACAACTAGGTAAACAACTAGGTAAATACACAAACCACTTGTTAGGGCGTGAATCACTGTTCATCAATCCAATTTCATTCCTTTCTTTGAAAGCAAAACAACAGCCTTGCTTTCCCCTGAATAAAACCACCTTTCTATCAATATGCATTTGTCGAGCTTCTTTTCCTTAAAAAAAAACCAGAATTGAATTCACCAATATCTAATTCTCGTCCCGTATCATTTACAAACAAAAACATATTCAGCCTCCATTTGAATTTATCATTAAGAGCATACTACTATATATGTGAAAAGGAACAACACTGACATATCAATATTTCTAAATATTGACATGGAAAGAATAAATTTTTTAAAGTAACTTGCCTGATAATCTTCCATTTCAGACTTCAGCTTGGTTTGCGCCCATTTAATTTTGATGTCTCTGCCATTGAGTTCTTCCTTTAGTCTGTCTATTTCCCTTTGATACCAGTTGTTTTTCTGTACCTGAGGAAGGAAATGAACAATATGAAGCCCATTTAAGATTATCAATATTATTATTATTACTTAAATCCATGCAAGGGCATCAAAGGGAAATCTTTAATTGATATACACTCAAGCAGAGTCCCTTGTCCCAGAGCTGCTCAAAGCTGGGGGTGAGGCTATGATTCGTGGGTTGCATGCTGTCTTGACTGCCGTGTGGCAATCAGGTACCATTCCTCCTGATTGGAAAAGGGGGCTGGTCATCCCTATCTGGAAAGGGAAAGGGGACCGTCAGGACTGCTAAATTTACCGAGGTATTACACTGCTCAGCATGCCAGGCAAGGTGCTTGACTATCTATTGCTGACACGGATCCGCAGTCATCTACTGAAGCATCAGAGACGTCAGAAGTCTGGGTTCACGCCCGGTGAGTCAACAACGGACCAGCGCTTCGTGACCTGGTGGAACGCCGACGTGAGTTTCGTCAGGGGATGCTTGTAGCCTATGTTGATCTCAAGAAGGCATTTGACTCAGTGCATCGGGAGTCACTATGAGATCTTCTGCAGCTTCGCGGGATTCCTGCAAGGACTGTTGGCCTGCTGACTGGCCTGTACTCTGGAACTGAGAGTGCTGTGAAGTGTGGCAGAGGCGTATCCAGCTTTTTTCCTGTGAATACAGGAATGAGGCAAGGGTGCCTCCTTGCCTCATCACTTTTCAAAACTTGTATGGACTGGGTATTGGACAAAGTTATAGATCAAAGTGATTGTGGAGCATCCCTCGGCAACACTAAGATCACTGATCTTGCTTTTGCCAATGATGCAGTAATCTTTGTTGAGTCGCTGGATGTCCTGGTGATGGCTCTCTAGGCGCTGCACGAACAGGCAAAGCCTTTGGGACTTGAGGTCTCCTAGCTTAAGACCAAGGTCCAGGTGTTTGGAGGCTTACTAGATGAAACAGTAAAGTCTGTTCATGCGTGCAGCGAGGACATTGAGATCTTGGAAAGTTTTACATACCTTGGTAGCGCAGTCCATAATGATGGCGGGTCACGTCAAGAAGTCTTACGACGGATTGGCATAGCCCACGGTGTTATGGACTCACTCAGCAGGAGTATTTGGCGTTGTCGGTACCTGTGAAGGAGGACAATGATCCGGATCTTCAAGTCGCTTGTGATCCCTGTATTACTCTATGGTTGTGAGACATGGACACTAAATAGCGACTTGAAGAGGCGAATCGATGTCATTGGTAATAAGTTTCTTCGCAGAATCATGGGGTATCGCTGGGATGATTACGTGTCATATCAGCGATTACACTGTGAGACTGAGTCGAGGCCTATTACCTGCATAGTCCGTCAGCGCCAACTTCGGCTATATGGGCATGTGGCACGCTACCCTGAAACCGATCCATCCCACAGGATTGTATTTGTAAAAGACAATATGGCATCGAGGAGCTCACAAGGCTCGTGGCTGGAGCAAGTTAATGTTTCCTACTGAAATTTGCTTGGTATGGGAAGGGAGCCTCCATGGGGACTCATGCGTTGTGACTCCTGGGAGTGGCGTCGTAGGGTGGGCGAGGCGACGCGCCCCCTGGCGTTTGCCCCAAATTATTGATTGAGAGTTCCTTCAATGACCAGACATGGATATGAAAAAAAAAGGTACAGGAAAACAAGAAACATAAAAAAGGAAGGGCACAAACAAAACAATGCCTAACGAGTTAATGAGGTTTTGACTTTTGGTTTAAAGTTATCAATGTCAACAAGAAAAAACAATCTCATTTGGAAGTACAGTCGACCCTCGATTTAACGGACTAAAAGGGGGGAGAAGTGGTCTGTTAAAGCCAATTGTCCATTAGAACGAGGTTATTTTACCAAGGGTGTGAAAATATAGGAAAAACACAGGAAAAATTGTGAAATATATGAGAAATAATCACAAACACAACCCGACCATGTAGCTATGTTGGGAGGTAAACAGTGACTGGCACTACATGCTGGATTTGGTCCGCTCATACAGACTGTGAAATAAATAAGAAATAATCACAAACACAACCAGACCGTGTAGCTATGTTGGGAGGTAAACAGTGACTGGCGCTACATCAGGGATTGGCACACTCGCCCACGACTGTTCGGGACTGGTATTAGGAGAGGTAGTAAGTATCCAGGCTTGCTCATTACTGCTTGGTATGCTATGAAATATCATTATTCTAAGTGAATGTATACATCTAATCGCATTTTAATGGCTATAATGCATACATATGCGTAAAGATATGAAAATACTTTCAAGGCACTCATCCACGCCTGGCAGCACGGCCGCAGCATCATAAGACATATAATCACCGCAAAATGAGATATAAAGGAAGAAAAAGTCTCCCGTAAAGTGATGAGTTATCCCTAAAACGTTGAAGTTTTCTCTCACCATCTGGCTAGTGAATGGTAAACAAATGATTACAAGCCTGACACAGGCTGTGGCTGTCAAAGGTGTTGCTTATTATCATGACTAATGCTCATAATTATATATATATTATATGGTTGTGATGAGCTGTTCTATACACGTGTCACTATTTAGGTCAGTGTAGCACTGCGTGTCACCTTAAATAAGGGTGATTTAGGGTGTTGAGGTGACAGGATCACAGTCTTGCAACAGCCACGCCATAACACTAATAGTCACTATTTTAAACAATGCACACCTTCTACCACTAAATCACTAGCAACACAGGCTCCTTCCTTATATATCTTAATATCTGATACATCAAAACTCCTTAACCCTCTGAGTACCAGCTAAATATAATAAAAAGTACACCCACAGCCCAGCTGATTGTCTTTTTTTAATTTTTTAATTAAAAAAGGTGAAAAATGAATTAAGAAAAAAATAGCACTCTTTTCGAAAAAATGGGGGTTCTAGGTGGGGTGAGGGACCCTCAGACATCAGCTAATTTAAGGTTCCCGCGCGCCTAGCCCTCAGCTGAGCACGCAGCATGGCAGATGTACGATGCGTCCAGTTTTCGGGTGGCGGTTATTTTCACACCACCCGAGCATCATGTGTGCCTTCATAGTTCATATATACCACGTATGTATCACATAATGTCATAATAAGTCAATTTCAAGTGTGATAAGTTGACATAGTAAAGTTTTCTAAATGAGCACGAGTGGCAGCAGCGCCCTCACGTCCCGGTAACCATGACGACGGGCGGCCATGATGGATTTGTACCCTTTCTATCTGTATCCTTGTGTAGGATGTCCTTTGTCCCTCAGTAATGACTCATGCGTATCCCCCGTCCCAACAAGCCTATACTTGAGGGTTGCCACGTATTTAAGGCATATCCCATACCAATCTCAAGTCAATAGCTACCATATAACAGGAGTAAATAAGGTCCAAAGTTGCGGCGAAAAAAGTGGATAAGCTTGCGCCTCTAATCCGCAAATTAAATTCAAAATCTAGTCTTTTTGACACAGAAAGGTTAAGGCACATGGAATAGATGGGAAGGTTCTTCGTTGGATTAGATCTTGGCTAAGTGATAGGCAACAAAGGGTTACAATTAATGGTTCTAAATCTGAATGGGGGCAGGTAACAAGTGGGGTGCCACAAAGGACTGTTTTGGGTCCATTACTATTTTTGATTTACATCAACGACTTAGATAGTGGGATTAGCAGTGATATCAGCAAGTTTGCTGATGATACTAAGGTAGGTAGGATTATTAGATCACAGTCTGATGTAAACATATTGCAGGGAGACTTAGATAAATTCAATGAGTGGGTAGTCAGATGGTAGATGGAATTTAGTATTGATAAGTGTGGCGTACAGTACCCTCCAGAGTTTCGCGCTTGCTTTTTTCACAAGGCATAGCGCTAAACTCGAGGATCGCGAAACTCGGGTATTTAAAACACTGTAAAAATGCATCTTTTAGTCCGGTGCGAGGCGTGGTAGCATATTTTACAGCTTATAAGATTCACGTTTTCTCCCCAAAAATAACCTGAAAAATACTAATGGTCTTCCAAGATGAATGTTGTAGTACTTCCTCAGTACTCAGTACCTCAGTAGTACTTACCTGTTACAAGTATTTCAAATACCATATGACATTCAAATCAACTACGTAATCTGTCCTCACGCTGGTATGTTTACATGCCCCCTTTTGGCAGCAGATTGCTGCGATTGCCGCCAACAGCGCCATCTATCGTCTGCTAGTCTTGACGTATCATTTAACACTAGGCTGTCAGACGTATCTTAAGCTCTTTTCAGTCCTGGAAATTATCACGCATGGTGAATTCATCAAAATGATTTACTAATACTATCGCATACAAGCTAAAAGTTATACGATACGCCAAAGAAAATTAAAACAGACCAAAGACACTTTTGGATCACCGCTGGGAGAGGTGGTGGCCCAGTGGTCCGCCCCGAGCACATGGCTGGCCGACAGTGGCCGTGCGGTGATGTAAACAAAGGGCATTACCTCCCCTGTAAACTCGGTACACTCACGCTTACTAATCTCTTTTTTGAGGGCTGGGAAAGTGATTAATGGTGTTCATCTGTCAGACTTTGTCCTCCAGATGTTGGACTCTGGATCTATTCCTTGTTACATTGAAAAATGTAAGGAAATAGGGAATATAGATCCATATAACATACTGCGGCACAAATGGAAGGACATCACGACTCTGCTTGGTGGCGATCTTCCAGACTTATTACGCCAGTGATATATACCACTGCCTTGTGAGCTTGAAAAGTATATTTAATCACTCTACTCAAGTATACAATTCTTAAAGACTAGTCAATTCGCACTGCAGTTTAATACACAGCTTAAGCACTGCAAACGTAGTAATAATAATGAGCTGTAACTACTACTGTGTGCGTGAGAGGAACGTGGTGTGCGGGAGCGGAGGCCGTCGGAGAGAGCCTCGCCCAGTCGCTTACACAATCAGTGAGTACTGAGGGTGGCACGTTTGCTTATACCCCGATTGATGATAATATTTATGTAGTTAACTCTAATTTATGCATGGTGCTAATTCATTTATCAAAAAACGAAATATATCAATGGAAAGCTAATCCAATTTCGCTTCTACTAATGCAGCCCATTAACTCTTATAAAAATCCTGCCTGTGCCACCACGGACGAGGGCCAACCATTACAGCCCTCGAGTACAGGGCCTACCATCCCACCCCTGGAGGTCACTACCAAACGGTGCTGTTGGCACAAAAAAAAAAAAAAACAAAAAACGTGTACGAAGCAGCGCGTAACTCGGAGATAATGCGCGAAAGTCGGGATGGTAAGAATTTAGGACTCAGCGCGAAACTTGGGGATCGCAAAACTCGCATAGCGTGTAACTCGGGAGGGTACTGTAATTAATGTTGGTAGAAAAAATCCTGGTAATAGGTAAACTATACGCAATGTATCAATGAAAAGATCAGAAGGTGAGAAAGATCTGGGGGTGCGGGTAAGTTCAGACATCCATCCTAGGAATCAATGTATTGAGGCTAGAAATCGAGCTAATAGGGTGTTAGCATTCATTACCAGGAGTGTTGAAAGTAGAAGTGCTGAGGTTATTCTAAAGCTTTATTTGTCTCTAGTCAGCAGTGTTGTAGGTCTCGAGACTGGTCTTGGTCTGGAGACCGGTCTCAAGACCAGTTTGATGTGGTCTTGGTCTTGGTCTTGGTCTCGTTTGATGTGGTCTTGGTCTTGATCTTGGTCTCGAAGCTTCTGGTCTCGGAGTTTGGCTCGAGACCAGGATTAAAAAGTGCATCGCGGCGTTGGGAAGGTCGGAATTTATTATCATACACTAACTAGTAGTAAACTGTATTTGTTTTAATATACTTTGCCTATTTGCCTTCTTTCTTTTTCTTTTTACAGCAGCTAACCCATCACATGTATAGGGTATTAACTGCATGGACAAAGGTTGAGCATATAACAGTTTGGTTCACATTTTTAATTATTTTTGCATTTGATCCCGATTCCCTAAGACTATATGGATAATTTAATTAGGTCCGCTATATTCAAAGGTACATGTATGAGAAGAAAAAAATTAAAGCCCATTACTTACAAACAGGACAGGACAATACAATTTAGTATTTACGCAGTACAGACCAAAAACATTCAGATAATAGTCATATATATAAAAAATATTTTTATATGCCTGTTCTTGGTCTTGGTCTGTTTCGGAGGGTCTGGTCTTGGTCTTGGTCTCGGAGGGCTGGTCTTGGTCTCGGAAGGTCTGGTCTTGGTCTCGGAGGGTCTGGTCTTGACTACAACACTGCTAGTCAGACCCCACCTACTAGACCAGTGGTTCTTAACCTGGGTTCGATCGAACCCCAGGGGTTCGGTGAGCCAGTCTCAAGGGTTCGGCGGAGGCCCTCCGAAACACATTGCAAGTTTACTATTATTAAAATGCTGGATTATTCACCTTAATAAATTATACACGATATTAAATTATATTTAAGCAGTGCGGTGGAGGGAGAGTTATGTGTGGGTGTGTGTATATTGTGTTTGTGCTCACCCGCCTCTCTCCCTTTCGAGCAGTGGCGCATATAGGGGGGGAGCACTCGGCCATGCCCCCCCTTTTTGTCCCTTGCCATTGAATATCAAATTAGTGCAATATATCCCTTCTGATGCCTCAAAAAGCCCCCAAAATGCTTGATTTTCAGGACATTTCGTGACCCACTCCTCAGACCACCCAGCTGTAGAGGCTTGCTTCACTCCACTCCCACCCCCCCCTACCCTTTCCAAGGACCTTTATATGCCGCTGCTTCCGATTTCTTCCTTCTTATTCTTATTATCCAAATATACTCTTTAATTTTAAAGCATTTTTTCTTTGATTATTTTATTATCTTATTTCCTAACCATATTTGAGGGGTTCGGCTAGTGTGCGGAGGTTTTTGTAAGGGTTCGGCGCCTCTGAAAAGATTAAGAACCACTGTACTAGACTAGTGCGGTGCAGTTTTGGTGTCCGTATTACAGGATGGATATGGCCTTGCTAGAATCAATGCAGAGAAGATGACCAAAATAATAACAGGATATGTGTAACTTAAGTTATGAGAGTAGATTCAAGCTATTAAATTTACACTCACTCTAGAGGCGGCGATCGGATAGAAGTTTTTAAGTGGTTAAAGGGATACAATAAAGGAGATGTAGGAAAAGTTCTTAGGGCTAGTAATCAGGGTAGAACAAGAAGTAACGGATTCAAGCTGGTACAGCGTAATTGAAAAAGGAAATAGGGAAAAACTGGTTCACAAATAGGGTGGTAAATTATTGGAATGGACTCGGTCGTCAGGTGGTCAGTGCGGAGTCAATAGGGAGCTTTAAAAGGAGTCTGGATAAATTCATGGATGGGGATGAAAGGTGGATGTAGGTAGTGTTAAGTAACAGGAACTACCACGTGCAGGTCTTGCAGCTTCTTGTAGCTTCCTTATTTTCTAATGTTCTAGAATGCGCAACAGTACATAAATACTCTACTAGTTTTATCCAAATGGATGCAGTGTTTTTCTATATGTTTAGATGTCGCCAGGGGGTGTCTCTGCTAGAGACACCCCCTTTTCATTGAGTGTCACAATTATTGCTTTCTCCACCATGGACAAGTGTATTTTCTCCATGGTCAGTAGGTTGTAGGATATGTGTGCGCATAGAATAGTGGAAAAGAGGAGAAAGAGAGTGACCAAAAACACCTCCTATCATGAAGTGTGCTGGATATCTGACGGCGCTGCTTTGACAGAGAATTAAAAATACTTTGTAGAGTTGCCGTGAGTCTCTAGAAACTCAACAGCATGTTAAATCAGTCATAAAAAGACTGGGAAAATGTAGATATGAAGACTGGACAACATGAGTGTAGCTCAGGCCCTGTAAAACACAACTAGGTAAATACAGTAACAATAAATAAATAAATAATAGTAACATTAGCTGATGAAATTATGGCCAAAAAACTTGCTATTTTCTGTGTAGTCCTAATTTCATCTGCGGGCACTGTACTACTCTCGATTATTTTTACTAAAGTACTTCAAGGTATCCTCTAATATTTTCTCATGTTCTTCCTTACTCCGAGTATTTGTTCTGGGTGGTACATAGGTTGCCACTATAGTCTGTGTTTCTCAATTTTTTACTTCTATTTGTATACTCACTATTTTAGCTCTTCCTTCTCCATACTCCACATCTTTTACTTTCACCCCTAATTTTGTCATTATCATAACTTTACCATCTCTTCTACACTTCTGTCCCTTCTCCACATGTTGTAGTTAATACTTATCGCCACCTGGTCTGTATTTACCTAGTTGTGTTTTACAGGGCCTGAGCTACACTTGTGTTGTCTCGTCTCAGTATCTACATTTTCCCAGTCTTTCTTTCAACTGGTGCACATTATTTGCTGATATCACCTCCTCATTTAGTCCATTCCAAATTTCTACATTTCTATGAGGGAAGCTGTACTTCTTTGTTATTCAGGCATCTCCTTTTTCATAATTTTTTTGTATGTCCTCTTGTGTATCGACCTTCACTTTGTTTTTGAATTAGTAGTCTCTCATTATCTGTTTCTTCCATCTTAGTTATCAGTTTAAAAATGATCATTAAGTCTCCTCTTTCTCTTTTCAAGTGTTGGTAACTTTATTTCCTTCAACCTTTCCTCATAAGAGTTCTTCTAGCTGTGATACCATCTTTGTTGCCATGTGTGTGAATGTGTGCATCTACCTACTTGTATATATTTACCTAGTTGTGATATACGGGAAATACGTTACACTCATGGGGTCCTGTCTCTTTGTCTCAATTGGTCAACCTTACCTTTAAAAACATGAATATTTTTGACATCTATAATTTCACTGTCCAGGTTATTCCACATATCAATGCACCGATAGGGGAAACTGTACTTTTTGATGTCCTTCAAGCACATATTCTTCTTAAGTTTCTTTGTATGACCTCTTGTGGTTCCTACGTCCCATACCTAAAAGTCCTCTTTGTCATTTCTCTCTATTCCTGACGTAGCTCTATACATTTAAATTTTTTTTTTTTTTTTTTTTTTTTTTTTTTTTTTTTTTTTTTTTTTTACGTTGTAGCCCATAGCGCCTGTAGGCCTATGGAGTGTCTTGATGTTGGTCGATCTCGCCCAATGGTGGCGCAGGCTGGATTTTTATAGTGACACCTGTGGTCTCAGGTGAAGATTCCATTTTCTGTGATGTTCAGATCTGCAGTTAAGGCGCATGCAGCCCCTAGAGTCCACCGTCACACTCGCAATCGGCAGACAGGTACACACAAACCTCGTTTTCCCGGACTAATAGGGGGGAGCACTGGTCCGGGAACCGCAAAAGTCCGGGAATCGCAACATTCCAAGAATAAGCCTAAAAAAAAAATTTAAAAAATAATAAAAAAAAGTCCGAAGCCATTACCCACCCCCGGACGTTTATCCTACTCTAGTATTTACTGTCCGGCAACCACCAATATCGACTACCCCGCCGCGTACTTTTACGTCCGCTGAGCATGCTGCCACCTGGCGAGAGGCAGCAGAGTGTTCAATAGTCTCAAGAGACGTTCCTGCACCAGGGGCAGTGGGGGCCAGGGGACTAACGGAGGCCATGCAGGTGAACCGTGAGTGTCGTGTGCCCAAATGTAAACAATACGACCGCTGAGGATGCTGCCACCTGGCGGGAGGCAGCAGAAAGTGTTCAATAGTCTCAAGAGACGTTCCTGCACCAGGGGCAGTGGGGGTCAGGGGACTAACGGAGGCTGTGCAGGTGAACCGTGAGTGTCGTATGTCCAAATGTAAACAATACGACCGCTGAGGATGCTGCCACCTGGCGGGAGGCAGCAGAAAGTGTTCAATAGTCTCAAGAGACGTTCCTGCACCAGGGGCAGTGGGGGTCAGGGGACTAACGGAGGCTGTGCAGGTGAACCGTGAGTGTCGTGTGCCTAAATTTAAACAATACGATCGCTGAGCATGCTGCCACCTGGCGGGAGGCAGCAGAAAGTGTTCAATAGTCTCAAGAGACGTTCCTGCACCAGGGGCAGTGGGGGTCAGGGGACTAACGGAGGCTGTGCAGGTGAACCGTGAGTGTCGTGTGTCCAAATGTAAACATTACGACCGCTGAGGATGCTGCCACCTGGCGGGAGGCAGCAGAAAGTGTTCAATAGTCTCAAGAGACGTTCCTGCAACAGGGGCAGTGGGAGTCAGGGGACTAACGGAGGCAGTGCAGGTGAACCGTGAGTGTCGTGTGTCCAAATGTAAACAATACGACCGCTGAGGATGCTGCCACCTGGCGGGAGGCAGCAGAAAGTGTTCAATAGTCTCAGAGATGTTCCTGCACCAGGGGCAGTGGGAGTCAGGGGACTGACGGAGGCGGTGCAGGTGAACTGTGAGTGTTGTGTGCCCAAATGTAAACAATACGACCACTGAGCATGCTGCCACCTGGCGGGAGGCCCGGACACTGACCAGGGGTGACAGGAGACGCTCGTTTTGTCCGGCAAATCCGATATCCGGGAAATGGAGGTCCGGGAAATTGAGGCTTGTGTATATGCTGCATGTGGGTTGCTTCGGCGACTCGACAATGGCTTTGACAGTTGCTCCTTGATGAGACTTGAACTCGGGACCTTCTGCTCCCCTACCAGGCTCTTGAAAGAGTTGCCCCCGGCAGGATACGAACTCGGGACATTGAGTTCAGCACTCCAAGACGCTAACCACTCGGCCACCGCCTCCCCCATACTATTCAGTCACATTACTATTCAGTCTTTTCTTTTTCTTCTTTTTTCCAATGATGGCAACCCCAATTTCTTCAGCCTTTCCTCATAAGTCAGGTCTGACAGGCAGGGAAAAATCTTTATGGCTGCTCTCTGTGTTCTTTCTATCTTCTTTACATCCTTCCTCTTGTGCGGAGACCAAACTACTGTGGCGTACTCCAGTCAAGGAGTACAAGGTTGTCAAGTATCATGACAACAATAAATTTTTTCATCATGTCCTCGTTCATATAGACAAAGGCCGTTCTGATGTTTGTTAGAAGATTATAACAAAATTATGTAGCACCAACAATTCTATTTATGTTTCTCTGGTGATGTCATCCTGAATTAGTATTCAAAGATCCTTTTCGTCACTTATTTTGTTGATTGTCTCTCCTCTCATTTTGTAATTCCATCTTATCCTCTTCGCACTCTTACCAAATTCAAACATTTTACACTTTTTTCCATTAAATTCCATTTTCCACTTTCGACTCCAAACTCCAACTATATATAAAATCTATCCAAAACTGCCTGTAGGAATCTGCAATCTTCCTCCTTTTCAACTTTCTTTATTTCATCATCAGCAAACAGGCTCATATAGCTCTTTGCTTATTAAACTTCTCCACCCTGACGCACAATCTTTTATTACGGTTTTCATCTGTCTCCCTTTTATATTGTCCTTAATCCATTTCAGGACATTCGCATTCAGTCCTCCTTCATATTTCATGGGGTACCATATCAAATGCTTTAATCAGATCCAAGTAAGCATCTATCTCTTTCTTGTACTACGTCGATCACCCATGAGTAGAAGCATTGCATTTTTGAGATATAGGAACTCCCAGCTCTGAATCCAAATTGTTTGTCTGACAAGATACTAATTTTCTCAAGATAATCAACCCATCAGTCTCTTTCTACCTTCTCACATAGCTTTCCTACTACAATAGTTAGAGACCGGTCTGTTATTCAGTGGTTTCTCTTTGTTTCCCCATTTATATATGGGGACAATTGATGCTCTTTTCCACACTTGAGGTACTTTACCTTCATTTATCAATCAATCATTGGGGGCATACGCCGTGGGCGCGTCGCCTCGCCCACCCTACGATGCCACTGCCGGGGGTCACCACGCGCGAGTCCCCATGCAGGCTCCTTTCCTATACCAAGCAGCTCTCGACAAGAAACATCAACTTGCCCCAGCCACGAGCCTTGTGGGCGCCCCCTTGGCCTCCTCCATGCCGGATTGTCTCTTACAGATACACCCTGATGGGAAGGATCGGTTTCAGGGTAGCGTGCCACATGCCCATATAGCCGAAGTTGGCGCTGACAGACTATGCAGGTAATAGGCCTCGATTCAGTCTCACGGTGCAATCGCTGATTTGACACGTAATCATCCCAGCGATACCCCATGATTCTGTGAAGAGACTTATTACCAAAGGCATCAATTCGTCTCTTCAAGTCACTATTTATAGACTGGGCAGAATATGTGAAAATGTTCATATTAAAAGTGATGGAGGCATTTAATGTTTACGGCTGGCAAACAAATTTTTAGACGTATTTATTTGTTCTAAATCGATCTAGGGGGTTTGCCCGGCTGTATTTTCAACGGTTAACCCTTAAACGTGACAAATTCAAAATGGCCGCCACCGAAACATGAAAAATAAATTTTTGTCATATCTAGGGTACTAAGCATGGTACAAATCTAAATGAAATAGCTTTTTGTATGTTTTCAGGTACAAGCAATCCATTGAGGCCATTATTAATTTTAACCCTCAATATGCCAAGAAATTAAGATGGCCACCATATGTGATGTAAATTACAAAATAAATTGACCATATATTCTCTCTGTCTTTTAAGTAAGTAAATAAGTAAACGTTTATTGCTAATAATAAGACATAAACATTAGCCACGGTCCGTCGAGCTGAAGCTCCATGACGGACATGTATTTTTACTGTATTGTTAGCGAGCGTGGAAACTTAAGATTAGCAAAATTATTATTTGTCTTTGTATTATTGTATCTTTGCAGGTGCTTGGGTAGCTGAACTGTAGCAATGGATGTCGATCAAGCTTCAAGGAAACAGGGAGTCCTGTTAAATGATGACAAATGTATAATATGCCACAAAGACAATAAACAGCAAAAACTAGTTGCACCTACATCTGACGGCCTAAAGACAATCCATAATGCAAGACAAGTTCGACTGAAGTTACGAAATGACAATTTCAGATCTGCAACTGATCGGCTCACTGATGCGTTAGCTGCGTGTCCTTCACCATTGATAGTATGTCACAATGGATGCCGTGCCTCCTATACATGTTCTCATAAACTCTAATGACTGAGAGCTACAGATATAACAGTTGATCAAATTCAATCTAGTTCATCAGCACCCACAGCCGTTGCTCAATCACAAGAAATCCTTCCAAGAAGCAAGGTGGCACAAATCAACTGGAACTTGTGCATATTTTGCCAAAAAGAGACCAAGGAAAAAGTTCATCTCATACAAGAGACGCCCATTAGCAAACGGATCCTAGAAGCATCTAAGTATGACCCGATTTTAAGGACACGACTGGCCTGCGTAAATGACCTGACAGCGGCTGATGGCAAACATCGCAGTAGCTGTCATGGCAGATTCAAACGTAGCACTGACAAAATAAGCAAATCAGCACTAACTGCCAGCGATGTAGTGTTGCTTTGGCTCTGTCATGAGCTTGAACAATTAGCATCACATGCTGATATCCTAGAACTCACTGATGTGTGGGAAAGATATTGCACACTAGCCAAGGAAGCGGACATCGCAATTCCGTCATCATTTATGAGTCGACGGATTACATTCAAAGATAAGTTAGCTGAACGTACGCATGGTGTGTATGAACTTATAGTTCTCCATGATCAAGCACGCACAGAACCCAGAACACTACTCGTCCCAACAAAGTTCCGCCACATCCCATTATCTGCCATGGTGAAGGATGATGGCGTAGAGCTCACTATTCCCAAGTTCATGCATCAAACGGATGACTCATTTCTCTCCATGGTGCATGTTGCACTACACATACGAGGTGATATGCTACCACATCCGAAGCCTGATGGAATCAAAATCAGCGAGGACAGGGCAATAGATTATGTACCAGACAGTCTGTACATGTTCCTCAACCTACTCCTGGGGGGCCAACAACTGTTAGAGGACAACGTGAACAGTGAGGATGATGACAATGATGACAATGATGATGACAAACATGACTAATTCCGTCAAACCAGAATACTTAGCATTACTCAGGATCTCGTCTATACTGCTAGTGGAAATAAAATTAATACTCCAAAACACATTGGAATGGGAAGTACTCTTCACCAAGCAACAAGTTCGAAGGAGCTCGTTGACATATTTCATAAAGCTGGTCACGTGATGAGTTACCGTAATGTTATCAGGCTGGACACGGCGCTAGCTGAAAGAACACTAAGCACCATGGATGACAATGGTGCTGTCGTGCCTCCCAACTTGGTCGAAGGACGTTTCGTTCATTTTTCCATAGACAATGTGGACATAAACGAGGCCACTTTAGATGGAAAAGGAACATTCCATGCCACCCAGGTAGCAGCATGGCAGAGAGGCCCACCTAAAACTAATCTACTCGAGGGTATCAAGTTCTCCAATAAAGGAACACTGCACATCCCAGTTGCTATGAACGACATAATGCCAGCACCTAACTGCGGAACCACTGAAGGACCATACAATGAGGACATAACACCTGGTTGGTTTACACGATCGATGGATGAATGCCCATCAGCGACGAAAGCCCATGCGACTGACATGGCATTCACAATAACTCGATCTTCTCAGGAACCAATGCCTTCTTGGACTTCCTTAAACCAAAATGCAAGCACGGTCAATCCAGAGCAAACATCAGTGGGGTATCTACCCATAATGCAGGCTCCTGCACACAACATTGATACGTTGAACACTGTCGTCAGGCGAGTGCTGCACGTAGCTCAATCAATGGAACAGGAACATGTAGTTCTAACAGTGGACGAGGGCCTATATCCGAAGTTGACGGAACTGAAGTGGTCTGTTGACCAATACAAGGATATCCTAATACCCTGCCTTGGAGGACTGCATATAGGAATGAACTTCTTTGGAGTCCTTGGCCGCCATATGGACGAATCTGGCCTGTGTGAGTTGTGGGTAGAATCTGATGTATTGGGTGCCAATGCAGCTCAGAATGTGCTATCCGGCAAAGGCTATGCTCGTGCAATGCGAACACACAAACTCACATTGCAGGCCTTGTGGCAATTACTACTCCCACAACTGAATGCACACCTGGACTCTGTTGATGTTGAGCTTAGGGCAGAACTGGATTCCCTTGGGCCGTCGTCAGACACTGAAGCTATGTATATCACAGATGGTAGACACCCTGACATCCGAGAGGTTCCACCAGCCCATCCTTAATTTTGTCAAACTGCTAAAAGAAGAAAACCCGAACGCAGTATTCTGGTGGGATTACATGGTGATGGTCAGCATCTTACTCTACTTCACCAGGGCACAGCGTGATGGATTATGGGAGCTCCACCTGTATGCTTTCAGGCATATGCTTCCATTCTTCTTCAGATATGACCATGTAAGCTATGCACGATGGGGTACGGTATACCTGGCTGAGATGGCCAAGCTCCCTCCAGACATCCTGCGTGAGTTCCAGCAGGGATATTTTGTGGTCAAGCATGCAATCGACGATTCAATCAAGTTTCTCCAGACCAGAGCACAGAATGGTTGAATGCCACTGGAAAGAAGAGTGGGGGCTTAGTCGGCATCACCAAGGTAGCTTCTTCACTTAGCCGCTGGACTCTGTCTTATAACCTCAGGACCCTGATAGCATTGCACACTAAACAAATGTTCCACGTAACCATGGATGATGACGACGACGTCTACACCCACACGGAGTGTACCAAAGGAAGGAGGATGAAAGATGATAGAGATGAAGCAAGAATGGCTACATCTCTGAAGCAGCATGGAGTGTTCTATACCAAAGTCGATACACTACAGAACATGATCAACAAGGATCTGGTCACTGTCTCCATCCAAGAGTCGTTACTTGGAGCAGAATGCCTTGGTAAAAAGCAGCTTAATGAGTTTGTTGAGAAACATATCTGTCTGGCTCCAGATAATGACCAGCATGTCGATCTCAAAGCTCCCATTCACAAGAATAAAGCTCTGACATTTGCTTCACTGTACACTGTTGTACAAGACTTCAAAGGGAAACAAAGCACGATAAATATGGACAGAAACATCTTGCAACGGCTCATAACGGCTTATAGGGCAGGCCGTGAAGTCAACTTAGACAACATCCTCCAGCATGAGCTTATGTTTGTTCCGCTGTCTCTCACCACAACCAATGGTACCCTGCAATCTAGTGGTACCACCGAACAAGTCTCTGCTAGCCGACATATTGACCAAGGATGTACTGACACCACCAATTATTTCACTTGATGGACCAAGTTGCTTGCTGATTGATGGTCAGGCGTTGGTGATGGCTCTTTCGAAACCCCCAAACATAAAGACATTTGGTGAATATGCAAAGACATTTGCAGCAGTTGTGTATAAAATGGGAGCCACCTTTCAGAGGATTGATGTTACGTTTGATCGTTACAGACCAGAGTCGATCAAAGCAGGAACGAGGACAGAGCGCAAGAAAGGAAAACGACCAGTACGATGTCAAATCGAAAGTGAGTCAGTTCCGCTGCCATCTGACAGGTCCAATTTCATGGCACTCAAAGATAACAAGGCAGATCTTGCATTGTTACTGTCGAACTATCTGACAATGGTTGTTGCTGGAGGATTCTCCGAAGCTACGATCGTCAAGTCTTCAGACCCGACACTAGACCTGTCCATGCTTGAGGCCGATCACGAGGAAGCTGATACACGTCTAATTTTGCACTGTATTTATGCTCATATGGAGTCAATGGTTGTCGGTACGCAATACCGATGTCCTTGTGTTGCTGCTCGCTCACTATGACAAAATGGAATGTACGAATCTGCTGATGAAAGCTGGCACATCAAAACATCCAAAATATATCCCAGTACATGATATTCGTCGTCAAGTACCCATCGAGCAGGTATCACCAATACTAGCTTTTCACGCAATCACTGGATGTGACAGTGTTTCTCAACTCAGTGGACACAGCAAGAAGACGGCATGGCGTGTCTTCCAGCATCACCACAGCAACTTGAGTCATCTGGGGAAGGGCCACATCACCGAAGATATCACTAAATCGGCAGAGAAGTTCATCTGTCAGCTATATGGAGTACCCGAATCAGACACGTGTGACGAGGCACGAGTTAAACTGTTCTGTATAGGACGAGCACAAGAAGCTCTACCTCCAACATCGGATGCAACACGACTTTACATCATGCGAAGCCATTACCAAGCAAGTGTCTGGATACAAGCCCACGTACCTTCTCCAGTTCTTCCCACTGTAACAGATATGGGTTGGGATCGTAAGGATGGACAGTTAGTACCGCGACTTCTCTCTCTACCACCCATTCCAAAAGCATGCTCAGAGATCATGTCACGTGGATGTACCAAGGGATGCCTGAGTATGCTCTGCAGTTGCAGATAAATGAGCTTACCGTGTATTGAAGCTTGCAAATGTCACAAGCATGGCGATGAATGTAGGAACATTCTACCTGATGGCACATGAACTCAGTTACGTTAAATGGTTTTACACAAAATAGTAATGTAATGTAATAACATAACTTTGGACATATTTCTGAAATGCTATACATGTGTTATTCGTGTGTTGCCATTTGATATTAGCAAGTTATAAAATAAACTAAATGTTGACAACCGTTTCTGCATTATACTATTGATATGCAACAATGTATATAGTACATGTAGTAATAATTCATTATGAAGCTAATTTGCATTCCTGTACAAAGTTGACCAGTGACAAAATATAACTATAATTGTATCCTTGACAGTTAATATATCCCATATCAGAACCATGATATTATGATGAAGTTAAATCACTAATTTATATAAGTCTCTGTATGAATCGCACGCAATCATTGATCAAATTTGCCCTAATATGGTGACCATATTGATTTCATGGCATATTGAGGGTTAAATAATGATCTCAACGGATTCCTTGTACCTGTAAACATACAAAAATATGTTTAATTTATGTTCTTACCATGTCTGGTACCAAAGATATGACCCAAAATGAATTTGTCAAGTTTCGGTGGCGGCCATTTTGGATTTGTCACGTTTAAGGGTTAACCGTTGAAAATACAGCCGGGCAAACCCCCTAGATCGATTTAGAACATATAAATACGTCTAAAAATGTTGTTTGCCAGCCGTAAACATGAAATGCCTCCACCATTAACATTTTCTGAAATTTGACCTAGCCTATTAGTGTCCATGTCTCACAACCATAGAAGTAAGACAGGGATCACAAGCGACTTGAAGATCCGGATCTTTGTCCTCCTGCACAGGTACCGACAACACCAAATACTCCCGCTGAGCGAGTCCATAACACCGTGGGCTATGCCAATTCGTCGTAAGACTTCTTGATGTGACCCGCCGTCATTATGGACTGCGCTACCAAGGTATGTAAAACTTTCCAAGATCTCAATGTCCTCGCCGCACGCATGAACAGACTGTACTGTTTCATCTAGTAAGCCTCCAAACACCTGGACCTTGGTCTTAAGCCAGGAGACCTCAAGTCCCAAAGGCTTTGTTTGCCTCCTCGTGCAGCGCCTCGAGAGCCATCACCAGGACCTCCAGAGACTCAGCAAAGATTACTGCATCATCAGCAAAAACAAGATTGGTGATCTTGGTGTTACCGACGGATGCTCCACAATCACTTTGATCTACAACTTTGGCCAATACCCAGTCCATACAAGCGTTGAAAAGTGATGGGGCAAGGACGCACCCTTGCCTCACTCCTGTATTAACAGGAAAGAAGCTGGATACCCCTGCCCCACACTTCACAGCACTCACTACCTTCATTTAGGTAACATGTTAATAGACTGTGTACTTTGTCCACCAATTGCTCCCTATATTCCTTCAAAATCCAATTTGAAACTCAATCCGGATCTGGTGCTTTATTAATAATTTTAATACTTGAGTTTCTAATAATTTCATAATTTTCTGCCTTTCAACTTCAACATCACTTAGTACTGTGCTTCATTTCCTACACTATCCTTCCAGGAATTCCCTTTCTTCAGTGAAAACTTCTTGAAAACATTGATTCATAACTTTGACTTGTGTCACTGGTTCATCGTACACTGTCCCTTTTACTTACAGCTTGTAAATTCCTTCTTTTCGTTTTAATTTTCCATTGACAAACCTATACAACAGTTTAGGTTCGTTCTTGCATTTTTCACATATTTTACATATTCATTTTGACTTATCTGGTATTCTTGTCATTTTTTTTATTCATCTTCCTTTTCCATCTGTTCCATGCATCATCTCTTTTTGCTCTTCATATCTTCTATTAAACCAGTCATTCTTACAATTTTCTTTCCCAGTTATCTTTGGTACATAAGTATCAACAGCTATATTAGACATTTCCAAGATATAGTCCCACTTCTCTTCATCATTTTTGGCCTCATGGAAGGGCCTCTAATTCCTTGTTCCAACATTTACAAAAAAAAAAAAGGAGGCTCCACCTACAGATAAGTGGGGTGATCTTGATTGAAGTTGCCTATCATCATGAATTTTGAGCATTTATCCGAGACAATAAAAACAGTCTACAGTTCTTTTATACTTACCAATAACTATCGTTTTGTGTAAACATTATCTGAGAATTCATTATATGGAAGGTGTTTACTTCCATTTCAAACACTGTTGTGTATGAAACAGTGTTGAGTGTTGATGGAAAATCATCAAAATATTTTCCAATCTTTAATGAAACACATTGACAGAGTACTACCACCATGTACAGTGGTCCCTCGTGTTTGACGATTTGATTAGTCTAGCAAAACCAGTCCCAAAAGAAAATTTTGCCACAAGCGAATTGTACTTTAAACGGGAAAATTATCCGTTAGTCTTTGACGAGGCCCGATATCACCTTTTTTACCTCCATTTTTTTATTTTAACTGCTTAAAAGCAAAGACATTATACGGTAGAAGGTGTGTATGTGGGTTACGATAATCAATATTAGTATTACGCAGTGACCGTAAGAATTTCGTCGTCACTCCCCCGTTGCCCCTTCACCTGAACACCTATAAATCACCCTTATTTAAGGTGACACGCAGTGCTACACTGATCTAAATAATGACACGTGTATATAACAGCTCACCATAATCACTATGATGTATAATAACGAGCAATAAGACGTTAAACCCTGCCCAACCTACTGGTGGAGGAGCAGGCGGCCTGGCCCCGCCCTGCCTCCTCTCAAAACATGCTGTTATCCACCTCACCTGTGCCTTCCTGAGGAAGACAGGTCAGCTACCATGCCTGTGATAGCACCATAGGATTTCACCAGGGATCATAGGATTCGTCAAGGGGTTCTCGCAGTCCTACTAAATACTACCAAGGAGATCTCCAGCAGAGAACTCCATGGTGTTGATCTCTGCCATCATGAAGGGCTTGATGGCATGAAGCTGCTGCCGCTGCCGCGCTGCCAGGCGTGGATTAGACACCCTGGGTGTATTTTCATCTCTTTACTCATATATATGAATAATAGCCATCAAAATGCGATTATATGTCTACATTCACCTAGAAAAATGATACTTCATAGCATACCAAGCAGTAATATTAGAGCCTGGAGACTTACTATCTCTCCTAATATCAGTCCCGAGCAGTCGTGGGCCAGCGTGCAGGTTTACCACCAAATCTACCACCTACCCGCGCTGTGGATGAGAGCTACCACTTCCAAGCAGGTGGTCAGTGTTTAGTGGATTTCCCCCATGGACGCTTGCAGGCGGTGCATTCTGGGCCGACGTCATTCCGTGACGTCAGGGCGCATCTCGCCAAAAGTGAATTTGAAGCGCCAAATTCGGATTCTGGTACCATATCTAACCTATCGCCAATGCTGTGTTTCGCTAAGCTGAAACTCGCCAAATGCGAGGGACCACTGTTATGTGTTTAGAATGTATTGATACAGAAGCAGCCGGAGTCAGAAATTAAGTCAAGGCATACTTTTCATAGTATGTAAAAGAGTACTACGTATATAACATAACTGACATCTGTCTACTTATGTTGGAGATCCAGGGATTCAGAGTTTCTATATGTATGTTTTGAATCATTATTACGAGCGAGCGCGAAGAGCTCGAGAGTCCTCACTGGATACGGGATTTTTCTCACATATAAGCGGCCGACCCGACCCGACCGATCATCACTCTTTTCAGGAGCTTATATCTTTGGAATCCCGCTTCCGATTGACAAGCGGTCTTTGCCATCTGATAGCCCCATTCAATCCCTATTTGTGCTTGAAATGTTTTGTCTCACGTGACAAAAGTTTCGGGTTTTTCGGGTTTCTACGGGCTCGCTCGTCCTTCGCCGACTAAGGCGTCTTACTGGTTATATATACCGTATTTGCCAGCGCATACGACGCACCTTCGCATAAGATGCACCTATATTTTATATCAACATTTTGAGAGAAAAAATTATTAGTGTTTTGAGGACATTTATTTGTCGTAAATTTATTATAAGTTATCAAAAAAAAGATTTTGTAAGGGAAAACAATGATTTTGAGTATGTACCCAAATACAAGATACACAGTGCAGTGAACGTGAATGAAAAATTATACTAGTTAAAATGAAAAGATAATGAGTGTAGGGTAACCAAAATCGGTCATCATTTATTGCAGGATGCTCCACGAATTGATATTCTAATATTTTCTACCTATGACATTTAGCTTAAATTTAATGTTGTAGGTATGCCTTTGTTGCTTTTCTGCTATGTGTTTGTGTAAAATTTTAAATGATTATTTCTTAAGTGTTTTTACTCAGGAGGATAAACAGAAGGTACCTGATAGTGAACAGATGTTTAGAGGAGGGGATGATGAGAAACTCAAAGATATTGTGATAACTAGGCAAATGGTGGAAGAAGGTATAGACAGAATGAAGAATTTTAAGTCACCAGGACCAGATGAAGTGTATCCCAGAGTATTAAAAGAATGCAAAGAGGTTGTTAGTGAGTCGTTAGTGCATATTTTTAGGAAATCGGTTGATATAGGGGAATTCCCGTTAATGTGGAGGAAGGGAGATGTAGTTCCCATATTTAAGAAGGGAGACAGAGGATTAATGTCAAATTATCGACCCGTTAGCCTGACGTCAGTGGTAGGTAAATTATTGGAATCTGTTATTGCAAAAAACATTAAGAGAGCATCTTGAAAAGCATAGTTTGGTAAATGATTCACAATATGGGTTCACCAAAGGTAAATCATGTCTCACTAATTTATTGATTTTTTATAGGAAAGTTTATGAAACAGCAGATACCGATGAGGATTATGATATACAGTACCGTCCCGAGTTTCACACTATGCGAGTTTCACGCTGAGTTCTAAATTCTTACCATCCTGACTTTCGCGCATTATCTCCCCGAGTTTTGCGCTGCTTCATACACTTTTTTTTTTTGTGTGTGTTGTGTGTGTGTGTGTGTGTGTGTGTGTGTGTGTGTGTGTATTTACCTAGTTGTATTTACCTAGTTGTAACATATTGGAAAACAGCTATGCTCGTACTGTCCCGTCTCCAAATCTACTATTATCCAGTTTGCCTTTGAAGTCCTGAATACTTCTTGCAGTGTGTGTGTGTGTGTGTGTGCCTACAGCGCTGTTAGGCAGTGACCTCCAGGGGTGGGATGGTAGGCCCTGGAGGTTCCCTCGAGTGCTGTGATGGTTGGCCCTCGCCCGTGGTGGTGTAGGCAGGATTTTTATAGTGACGCTTGTGATTAGAGGTTCATGTCGCCCCCCTGTGGCCTCCGATGCACTCGCAATCGTAGGTAGAGTTAATGGGCAGCATGTGGGTGTTCTTAGGCCACTCGACGGTGCAGAGAGGGATTTTTTAACCTTACGGTATTATCAAGATCAAGATCAAGTATCGCTAAAGAGGTAAATAGTCGTATGTACAGATGGAAGAATGGTGTTAGCAAGACGTGTGTGATGTGTGACACAGGAGAGGATGAAACTGTGGAGTACTTGATGCTGGAATGTGAACGGTATGAGTATGCTAGAACAAAGATGTTGGAGGTAGTAGTGGTAGGAGAAGTCGGAGTGGATGAATGGCGAGAGATGAGAGACAAGAGTGTGGATAGGCAGATGGAGTACCTGCTGGGGTTGTGTGCTGAGTGGAGGAGTGATAGTCGTGTGGCTGAAAGTGTAGAAGAATTCTACGCATGTGAAAGAATGAGAGGCAGGGGGCCCCGCAGTGAGGGGGCACCCCGTATGAATGTGATGCAGAGAGAGGAATGAGGGGAAAATGAAACACCTAGTTTTGCTTCCCCCTTTTGCTTCTCTCCCAACAGAATACTACATGTGTGGGAGAACGCCGGACCAAAGGCTTCACCGACAGCATCAGCTGGGTGACTCCCAACTCAAGCTTAAGCTCGTAGGTCCTCTCCTCCTCTCCTGTCCTCTAGTTTTGGCCGACCACCCCGGGAGGCGGGTCACAAACCCCCGGCTAACACCCGGTACCCATTCACTGCTGGGTGGACAGGGGCTCTGGGCATTTTCAGGGTATTTTTGGGGGGAGAAAGTGACTAAATAAGCATTTTTACAGTGTTTTCAATACCCGAGTTTCGCGGTCCTCAAGTTTAGCGCTATGCCTTGTGAAGAAAGCAAGCGCCAAACTCGGGAGGGTACTGTAGTATACATATAGTATATAGTATATATAGTATGGCTAAGTAATAGGCAACAAAGGGTTACAATTAATGGTTCTAAATCTGAATGGGGGCAGGTAACGAGTGGGGTTCCACAAGGGTCTGTTTTGGGTCCATTATTATTTTTGATTTACATCAACGACTTGGATAGTGGGATTAGTAGTGATATCAGCAAGTTTGCGGATGATACTAAGGTAGGTAGGATTATTAGATCACAGTCTGATGTAAATATTTTGCAAGGAGACTTAGATAAATTAAATGAGTGGGCAGATAGATGGCAGATAGTTTAATATTGATAAGTGTAGCGTAATGAATGTTGGTAGGAAAAATCCTGGTAATAGGTACACCATACGCAATGTATCGCTGAAAAGATCAGAAGGTGAGAAAGATCTGGGGGTGCGGGTAAGCTCAGACCTGTCCTAGGAATCAATGTATTGAGGCTAGAAATCGAGCCAACAGGGTGTTAGAATTTATTACCAGTAGTGTTAAAAGTAGAAGTGCTGAGGTTATTCTAAAGCTTTATTTGGCTCTAAGTCAGACCTCACCTAGACTATGCGGTTCAGTTTTGGTCTTCGTATTACAGGACGGATATTGCCTTGTTAGAATCAGTGCAGAGAAGGTTGACCAAAATGATTCATGGGATGCGTAACTTTAGTTATGAGAAGAGATTGAAACTATTACATTTACATTAACTCGAGAGGCGTCGAGTAAGGGGCGATCTGATAGAAGTTTTTAAGTGGATAAAGGGATACAATATAGGCGATGTAGGAAAAGTTCTTATGGCTAGTAAGCAGGGTAGAACAAGAAGTAACGGATTCAAGCTGGAAAAGCGTACATTTAAAAAGGAAATTAGGAGAAACTGGTTCACAAATAGGGTGGTGAATGATCGGAATGGACTAAGTTGTCAGGTGGTCAATGCGGAGTCTATTGGGGTCTTTAAAAGGAGTCTGGATAAATTCATGGATGGGGAAGAGAGGTGGATATAGGTAGAGTTAAGTAAGAGGAACTACCTCGTGTAGGTCTCACGGCCTCTTGTAGCTTCCTTATTTTCTTATGTTCTTATGCTGAGCCCTCACTGAAGTAGTTTTCTGGCCCTCTTGAAGTATGAGTACCATTCAAAACACCACACTTGGCTCAGTGCATTATTTCCACAAGCCTGCTTTACCTTTTCAAGGGTCTCAGTTGCTGATCTCCCGAATTTGACACATAATTTGATGTTTGCTCTCTGCTCAAGTTTGAGCTCCATACTGAAATTGCAAATGAATATGTGAACACGGTAAAAAAATCATGCCTAGAGCACGTCCCAATGTTTACAGCATGACACCATGTGGCACACTGAGCCATCATAGTTACTGCTCACTCCTGCTGGGCGCACATAACCGACCACCGTTCAGTTAATTTTCAACAAGGACCGATCATAACTTTTAGATTCCACTTCGTGTCTGAAATTTTGAGGGTCTACTAAAATAAAATTAAAAACTCCAAAATATCATGGGTCATTTGTATTTGCTAGATATCTGTCATACTCATAGGCAGGGAAAAGTTAGGAAACTATCTTGAAAAATGCAACAGTTCTTAACAATTTGTTAACTTGTCATCTACTCTATAACTCTTACCTTCGTATCTAAGGTCTGGCAAATGCGAGCTCGTTCTGATATTAGCATCTTGTTTTTGCTGAGCAGGTTTTCCCTTTCCTTTTCCATGTCCTTCATCCTCTTTTCCAATGCTTCTTTTTGCTTTTTGGATACAATAACCTGCAAGAGAATGATGAATGCGAATTAAGTACCTATGGCTAGGTACTAGCAAAAAAAAAAAAAAATTATACCTTTCACCTATTACCACCTTATGTGGCATGGTGTAAACCATTTTACGTCTTTGTAGCAAGGGCACACACACACTATGTGTAGTGGCTAAGATTTATGAGATAATAAAAAAACAGGAAACAAAAGTTTGACATGCATTATGGCAAATAATAAAATAACTACATAGTTTGAGAAGCTAGTTAATAGATACACAGCACATATATATATATATATATATAATATATATATATATAGTTAGAGAGACACTGACATATAAAACAGGTAGGGAAAATTTTGATGATTCAAAGCTGTGGGAATGAGAAAAAGTGACTTTGTTAAGTACAGTCACTCCAAGGAGTCCATATACACTGCATCCTCATACAACACAGTTTTATGGACGACACAGGACGCCGTGTTGTATGAAATCGTGTGTTACGAATCATAGAAACCCATGTTATAGTGTACTTATAGTGGACACCTCCGAAATGTTGTACTTTTTCCCCCATATTAACACATTGCAATACATACATTGCCTTTACAATAATCAATATATAGTAAACATACACTCATCTTAGTCCCTTACCTTAATTCTAATGGTGGGAGAAAGTTTGGAAAGAAATTTCTGAGAAAAAAAAATTCAAATAAAGATTTTCTCTGTAGGCAGTGGTCTCTCTGTTGCTCTGTTCCCATGTTCTTTGGCGTATCGTACGACTTTTAGCTTGTATGCGATAGTACGTATTAGTAAATCGTTTTGATAATTCGCCATGGGTGATAATTTCCAGGACTGAAAAGAGCTTGCGATACGTGTGTAACAGCCTGGTGGTAAATGATACATCAACACTACAGTAGCAGACGATAGATGGCGCTGTTGGTGGCAATCTGCCGAGCCTCAGAGGCGGAACGTAAACATTACAGCGTGGGGACAGATTAGTATATTTGCATGTCTTTTGGTATTTGAAATACTTGTAACAGGTAAGTACTGAGGAAGTACTCAAGTTGCATGTTGTGCACGGTGGGGTGCAGTGCGGGTAAGAGCGGAATTGCCTTGCTTTAGGATCGCCAGATCATGTTGGATGAATACAAAAAGTGTTGTGCGGATGAAGTGGGTTGCTCAGACCCCCTCCGTGTTGTACGAGAGGATGCAGTGTAACACTTTTCCCGTCGGTAGCTAATCGGGCACTGAAGGCGGAAAACTGCCCTGGGCGACTCCTGAGGGTCTATTCTAGTTGCCACTTTGTCGCTAGCTACAATAACTAAACGTATAGGCCGGGAAATGCAGATATAGATGAGACCGCATGTACACAGTAATCTTATAAGAAGGTCTCAACTGTAATTGTGGTGGCATTCGGTGAAAGTGGTGAGGACCCTGACGTAGAAGTGCATGAAAAAGGTGAAGGAACCAATGTAAATGAACTGCTGAGTGAACATGGAAGTGAAATTCCAAGTGTACGTACTAGATTCCCCCACGTCTTCAAAACATTCACCCCTGCCTGCCAGCATACCTTTGAAAGTGGGCAAATACTCTTACAAATAAACCTTCGTGGAAACTTCTGCTAAAAAGGCAAGAAGGGAAGCTGAGAAAAAGAGAACTTTTGGCAGAGAGTGAGTCTGAGAGTAATGTCCTCGCCACACGTATACGAGTCCACTTGTCTCGTCGCTTTAACTCGGGAAACCACGCCGGTGACCCACAGTCCTCCACTTCTTGTTTCACCCAGGACACACAAAAGGCCTCTTCAACTGGCAGTAATGATGCAGTCAATTAGTGAAAATGACACTACGAAATAGATATCAATAAGTACACTAAAACCCTTATAACTCTGCATTGTATAACTCGGAATTTGATATAACTCGGCAAGGCAAAGACAGTTGGCAATAAATTATGTATCTCAGCAAGTTATAGCTGCATCTCTTGGTTTACACTCGGCATATCATGCCCTCACAACCTCGTGTGTGAACATGTATACAAAAAGTTGGCAAAAAATAATGTATCTCGGCATATTGCCGAGTTATAACTGCATCTCTTTGCTTACACTCGGCATATCCTCAGTCTTCTTCTTCTTCTTGTGACCTCTTCTGCTTAGTATCACTTTGTAGGTCGTCTGTCAAGCTCGAGCTCGAGCTTGACATAAGTCGCGTGTCAGCCTACACGCTGGTACCCGACCTTTGCTTTACTTTGCCACCTATTTTACGTGTTTTGGGATTACATCATACAGTACTGTATTTCAAGATGTCAGCTCCATCACGCAAGGGTGTCTCCAGCAGGAAGGGAATGAAATTGAAGAGCCTGAGCCTGCAGGAAAAGGTAAAAGTGCTGGCAAGGATGGATGCAGGTGCGTCCATGGTGCTATTTGTGCTGAGTTTGATATCAAATCTAGCACATTCTATGATATCAAGAAAAAAAAGAAGATTCGTGCCCATGCCATTACTTTGGAGGATCCAAGCCCCTCCAAGACTACCAAGAAGAGGATTAAGCCAGTTAAGAATGTCTCCCTGGATGCTGTATTTACAAAATTTTGAATATTTACCCATATCAGGAGGGCATTTGTATAACTCGGCAAGGCCAGAGCCCCTATCGTGCCGAGTTATAAGGGTTTTAGTGCACAAGTGCAAGGTACGCACAAATATGTATAGAAGTAAATATATATACAGTACCCTCCCGAGTTTCGCGCTTGTTTTCTTCCGAAGGCATAGCGCTGAACTCGAGGATCGTGAAACTCGGGGTATTGAAAACACTGAAAAAATGGTTATTCATTCCGGTGCAAGGTGTACCGTATTTTACGGGGCTTATAATACTCACTTTTTCCCCAAAAAAATATCCTGAAAAATAATCATGCATCTTCCCAGACGAATGTTGTAGTACTTCCTCAGTACTCAGTACCTCAGAACTAACCTGTTACAAATATTTCAAAAACCATAAGACATTTAAATCAACTAATCTGTCCTCACGCTGTGATGTTTACGTTCTACGTCTGAGGCTCGGCAGATTGCAGCCAACAGCACCATCTATCGTCTGCAACCGGTAGTGTTGATGCATCATTTACCACCAGCTGTCACACGTATCACAAGCTCTTTTCAGTCCTGAAAATTATCACCCATGGCGAATTCATCAAAACGATTTACTACAGGAAAACCTCGTTTATCCGGCACCCTCGGGGGGGAGCGCATGCCGGATAACTCATTTTGCCGTTGTTTTGAGAGTTACTCTTGATGGAATCGCCCAAAATCCCATTTAAAAAAAAAAATAATATTTTTTTATACATCAAAGGAACTGGCCAAGGGCACAACAAAAATGGGTAACACAAAGCCCGCTTAGTTGCCAGTCCCTATAAAGAAGACAGTAAGAGAATAAAATAAAAAAGAGGGGTGAGCCAATTTTGTTTGGGAGGTGTCTTGTTACTCTTCTTTTGAAAAGATGTAAGTCATAGGAAAGTGGAAAACTAGAAACAGGAAGAGAGTTCCAGAGTTTACCAGTGAAAGGGATGAAAGGGTTGCCAACCCTGCGTACCCCGCCAAATTTGAACTAAATTTCTGCCGATTTTCTCAGTTTTTGAAATAATTATACCTAATTAATGCCTGGGTTATCCTGCTGAGTGCCCCACACTCCTCGTCAGGATGGACAAGCTAGTCCTCGTGTCGCACGCCAGCAGCACGAACACTCTCCTCTCTTTTTTCACAGGATCTCTCTGACGAGCTCAAGCTAGCCCGTGGTCCTCCCTGCTGGAGGCCCGGAGAAAAAATAAATAAATAAATAAATAAATAAATAAATAAATAAATAAATAAAAAAAAAAAAAAAAATGCCTGGGTCGATTAGTGCCGTTGTTTTGAGGCTGCCGTTGTTTTAAATGCTGGTTAAATGAGGTTCTCCTGTAATACTATCGCATACAAGCTAAAAGTTGTATGATACGCCAAAGAACACGGGAACAGAGCAACAGAAAGACACTTCGGACAACCGCTGGGAGCGGCAGTGGCCGAGTGGTTAGTGTCTTGGAGTGGTGAGCTCAATATCCCGAGTTTGAATCCTGCCGGGGCAACTCTTTAGGTACTCTGTAGTGTAGGGGTAGCACGCTCGGCTCACAACCGAGAAGTCCTGGGTAAGATCCCCGGGCGGAGCGGAAATAGATGGGCTGTTTCCTTAAAGAAACCTAGCCCCTGTCCACCCAGCAGTGAATGGGTACAGGGTGTTAGCCGGGGGTTTGTGACCCGCCTCCCGAGGTGGTGGCTTCGGCCAACACTAGAGGAGAGGAGAGGAGGAAGAGGAGGAGAGGAGAGGACCTACGAAGCGATACTAAGCAGTAGAGGTCACAAGAAGAAGAAAAAGCCTACCGAGAAGATTTGCTTATTTTTATATTTTATTCTCAGAACTTTCTTTCCAAAATTAGGGTGCGTCTTCCAAGATGCAGCGTCTTATAAGCCGTAAAATACGGCTATTCGAGGTATTCGAGAGGCATGTCTGGCAACCTGGTCTAAGGCAGCATACATCTACATGTCGTACGTATGGCGTACGTCTCTTAAGGGGACCGCCCACCCTGAATATATCGAAAATTCATAAAAATTATTGAACATCCTTTTAAGTCATATAATGGTAGCTGTGGCCTTGGGCAACACACTGATATATAGTTTGTCCCTTAAAAGTATATTTAAAGGGGTTTAAATCTCCCCCCCCCTCCCCCCCCCCCCCCGCGAGCACCACGCCTAGTTCTGTTTCGACGATAAAATATCAATTATAATGCTTTTTTAGCCTCGAAAGTAAAATGGAGCCATAGACAAAACCCTTATAGGGTTTACTGACGTAACACTTAGTCAAACAAAGCAAAATTTTTTAGGGCTCGTTTCTGAAAATTGAAAGTTATTCTTATACAATTTCCTACTCCTTCATCAGTTTTTATTCGATCTTTACATTTGAGGTATCAATGGATAGCTGGATAACAAATGAAGAAAAGTATGGTGGAGTTTTTTTTTTTAGTTAGACAAAGTGTTACGTCAGTAAACCCTATAAGGGTTTTGTCTATTGGTTCCGTTTTATTTTTGAGGCAAAAAAACCATTATAATTGCTATTTTATCGTCAAAACATGTAAACAAATGAAGCGTGGCGCTCGCGTGGTGCGGGGGGAGAGGGAGAGGGAGATTTAAACCCCTTTAAATATCCTTTTATGGAACAAACTATATATCAGTGTGTTGCCCAAGGAAACAGCTACCATTATATTAATTAAAAGGATTTTCGATATTTTTCATGAATTTTCAATATATTCAGGGTGGGCGGTCCCCTTAAGGGAGGCAGTAGTAGAGTGGTTAGCATCTCCGAGTGGCGTCCTCGGTGACCCGAGTTTGATCCTTGATGAGGGCTGTAAAATCCACTTAAAATCTTTCTCTGCACCGTTGATTGGCCTAAGAACACCCACATGCTGCCCATAAACTCTATCTTCGATTGTGAGTGCATCGGAGTACACAGGGTGGCGGCATGAGCTTCTAATCACAGAGGTCACTATAAAAATCCTGCCTGCGCCACCACGGGCGAGGGCCAACCATCACAGCTCTCGAGTGAACCTCTAGGGCCTACCATCCCACCCCTGGAGGTCACTGCCTAACAGCGCTATAAGCACAAATGTAAAAAAAAAAGGGGAAAAAAACGTGTACGAAGCAGCACGAAACTCGGGATGGTAAGAATTTAGGACTCAGCGCAAAACTTGGGGATTGCAAAACTTGGATAGCGTGAAACTCGGGACGGGACTGTATACAATAAATACAAGTTAAAGTGGCAGCAAAATGCATATAGATAGAAGCTAATATATATTAACATTAGTAAGTGAAAGGGACACATGTGACTTGCATATATACACTGCATCCTCGTACAACACGGGTTGGTACAACACGATCCTCGTACAACACGGTGGAGGTCTGAGCAACCCACTTTATCCGCACAACACTATTCGTATTCATACAACACAATCTGGCGATCCGAAAGCAAAGCAATTCTGCCTTTACCCGCACTGCACGTGCTGCGCTGCACAACATGCAACTTGAGTACTTCCTCAGTACTCAGTACCTCAGTACTTACCTGTTACAAGTATTTCAAATACCAAAAGACATTCAAATCAACTAATCTGTCCTCACGGTGTGATGTTTACGTTCTGCCTCGGAGGCTCGGCAGATTGCCACCAACAGCGCCATCTATCGTCTGCTAGTGTTGATGTATAATTTACCACCAGGCTGTCACACACGTATCACAAGCTCTTTTCAGTCCTGGAAATGATCACCCATGGCGAATTCATCAAAACGATTTACTAATACGTACTATCGCATACAAGCTAAAAGTTGTATGATACGCAAAAAAACATGGGAACAGAGCAACAGAAAGACCACCAGCTACCGAGAAAATCGGTAGATTTTACTACCGATTTTACTATCGGTAGAAAATCTGTATTTCTTTTCTTTCTTTGAAATTTCTTTCCAAACTTTCTCCCACCATTACAATTAAGGTAAGGGACTAAGATGAGTGTATGTTTACTATATATTGATTATTTTAAAGGCAATGTATGTATTTCAATGTGTTAATATGGGGGAAAAAGTACAACATTTCGGAGGTGCCCACTATAAGTACACTATAACATGGGTTTCTATGATTCGTACAACACGATTTTGTACAACACGGCGTGCTGTCGCCCATAAAACCGTGTTGTATGAGGATGCAGTGTTGTAAATAATAAAATATTGCTTAGTGAAATTGACACTGAATGTAGAAATAGTAACATAATATTCATATAAAAAAAACTATGTAATAATCATGTGTTACAGAATAACTATCAATGAAAAGAACATATCATTATGTTTACAAGGGCAAAATAAATCAACAAATATAACATTACTGCAATAAAATATAAAACTCAAAATAATAACTAGAACAAAATGATAGTGCAAAGAGTAAATAGTAAGTGGAAGCCAGGGCCTCAGTCAAGCCTCCAAACACAGGTGACGTGAGGCAAGGTAAAAGTTTCTCCACATGAAAACAACACCAAACCTCAACCAATTACAACCAATTAACGTTGAGAGGTCTACTTAACGCCAGTCTCTGCAAAAAAGTATGTACAGTCGACCCTGATTTAACGGACCTCGATTTAACGGACTTCGGATTTAACGGACTCCATTTGCGTGACAAATTTGCGGCAAAAATGGCATGCCAGACCACTTATCGCCACTCAAATTGTCAACTCAACATAATTTATTATTTTCTCATTTTATTTTGGAATGCTTGGGTTTTAAGGAGTTTTGATAAATCAGATATTAAAATATATAAGGAAGGAGCCTGTGTTGCCAGTGATTTAGTGGTAGAAGGTGTGTATTGTTTAAAATAGTGACTATTATTGTTATGGGGTGGTCGCTACAAGACTGCCTCCCTGTCACCTCAACACCTTAAATCACCCTCATTTAAGGCGACACACGGTGCTACACTGACCTAAATAGTGACACGTATATAGGACAGCTCATCATAACCATATATTTATACATAATAATGAGCAATAGTCATGATAATAAGCGATACCTTTGACAGCCACGGCCTGTGTCGGGCTTGTTGTTGTTGTTCTTCTTGTGACCTCTTCTGTTTAGGATCGCTTTGTAGGTCTGTCAAACTCGAGCTCGAGCTTGAAACATCTCCTTCTTTGCCACTATGTAGCCCTTTACTCATATGTATGAATAATAGCCATTAAAATGCCATTATATGTCTACATTCACCTAAAATAATGATATTTCATAGCATACCAAGCAGTAATGAGTGAGCCTGGATACTTACTACCTCTCCTAATACCAGTCTCGAACAGTCGTGGGCGAGTGTGCCAATCCCTGATGTAGCGCCAGTCACTGTTTACCTTCCGACATAGCTACACGGTCTGGTTGCGTTTGTGATTATTTCTCATTTATTTCACAGCGTGTAGGAGCGTACCAAATCCAGCATTTAGCGCCAGTCACTGTTTACCTCCCAACATAGCTACACGGTCTGGTTGTGTTTGTAATTATTTCTCATTTATTTTACAGTGTGTAGGAGCGTACAAATCCAGCATGTAGCCCCAGTCACTGTTTACCTCCCAACATAGCTACACGGTCTGGTTGTGTTTGAAATTGTTTCTCATTTATTTCACAGTGTGTAGGAGCGTACCAAATCCAGCATGTAGCGCCAGTCACTGCTTACCTCCCAACATAGCTACACGGTCTGGTTATGTTTGTGATTATTTCTCATTTATTTCACAATTTTTCCTGTGTTTTTCCTATATTTTCACATCCTTAGGAAAATACCCTCGCTCTAACGGACTATCGGCTTTAACGGACCACTTCTCCCCCCTTTTAGTCCGTTAAATTGGGGGTTGACTGTACTACATTTTGATGTTTAGTAGAGCATTCTAGCTCAGATAATTAAAAAGATATTGCATTGTTTACATCAGGATGTCTTAAGCCTAAGACCCCCCAGGATCACCGAGACCACACAGTGATATCAGGCCCGTGCTCCGAGGGTTACAGCCGAAATTTGTTATATAGAGGTCTGTAGAAGTGAGGGTTCACTGTACTATAATAAAGTATCAACAAAATTATAGCTTATCAAAAGACAAATAAGAGTTTGATGTAAAGTAGACTTAATTATCTAGCTTCAAATTGCATTCTTACCTCACGTTCTGATGTTGCATACTTAATCACCATCGCCTCCTTGTCTTTGTTAGCAGTTTCATATTGCCTGGTAACTCGCTCCAGCCGTGTGGTCAGATCAGTGCGGATCTTCACATTCTCCGCCATGTAGTTTTGTTCAGCTATTTGGAATTTTTGTTCCCAACTACAAGCATCAGCCTGAACCTGATGGAAAAATAGGCAAATATTTTAGGAAATTTAATAGTTACTTTCCTACTGTGACAAGATGCAGGTGGGAGGCCTACAGGCTGTCCCTTTAACCCATATAAAACGTGTGTAAAAACGGTATGTAAAAATTGTAACATGCACGCCAGCGTGCATCTATTTCCGTTATATTTAATTGGCTAAATCAACTTATTTGATCATAAAAGTATGTAAGACCTCAGCCATACTTTTGCCATTTCTCTCTCTCTCTCTCTCTCTCTCTCTCTCTCTCTCTCTCTCTCTCTCTCTCTCTCCTGAGAGATGATAGAATGTGACACGAAACATGTCAGTTACTAAGCACTTCTGCCCTTTATAATAATTCCCTATTATCCACAACAATTATCATACACTAGAATAGTCCTTCCTCATAAAAAATTTCCCTCATAGAAATGTAGAAGTCTGGAATGGACTAAATGAAGAGGTGATTTCGGCAAATAATGTGCACCAGTTGAAAGAAAGACTAGATAAATGTAGATACGGAGACGGGACAACACGAGTGTAGCTCAGGCCCTGTAAAATATAACTATAGTCCATTCATTTCAGAAATTCGGCTCTGTTTCTCCCGAATAGCGCGGAAGGGTTGGTACGCCTGCTAGACAGTCTCATCCCTCCCACCTCCTTCAAAAAACGTTTATATATCTCCACTTACCTCACCTATTACACAAGATAAGAACATGTGGTTTACATCATTGGATTAAGCAGTCATTGTACATCTATAACATACTTTTCAAAACTTAATACGGTAAAAAACTATGTAGGCAAATTACGAAGAGAAAAAAATGGTAAGGTTCATACCACTTTTTACTCATTATCGATATTTACACCTATTATGAAATCAAGTGTAGAATAAAACATGCGTTCTCATACATAAACTTCCCCTGAATACGATGGTACTTTCAGTGTTCACATAAAATTTGATATAGAAGAGAAAAGGAAGCATGTTTGAATATGTTGCATGGACGGCGGTTGAGAGGGAGGGAGGCAGGGAAAGAGGGAAGCAGGTGGTGTGCCTTCCCTGCCTCCCTCCTGCTCACCCGCCGTCCATGTAACATATTCAAACATATGCTTCCTTTTCTCTTCTATATAGAATTTTATGTGAACACTGAAAGTACCATCGTATTCAGGGGAAGTTTATGTACGAGAACACATGTTTTATTCTACACTTGATTTCATATTTGCTGTAAATATTGATTATGAGTAAAAAGTGGTACAAACCTTACCATTTTTTTCTCTGACTTATACTCTTCGTAATTCGCCTACTTAGTTTTTTACCATATCAAGTTTTGAAAAGTGTGTTATAGATGTACAATGACTGCTTAATCCAATGATGTAAACCACATGCTCCTATCTTGTATAATAGTGAGCTAAGTGGAGATATATAAACGTTTTTTGAAGGAGTTGGGAGGAATGAGACTGTCTAGCAGGTGTACCAACCCTTCCGCACTATTCAGGAGAAACAGAGCTGAATTTCTCAAATGAATGAACTATAGGTAAATACACACTTTTAGTGCTTATTCATCTAGCATACTTGATAATGTAACATTTTAAACAAAACTTAATTCATCTTAAAGCGCAATGTCAAATTTTACATTAATTATAATATATATTAAACTAGGTAAATAGTGTAGGAATTAATAGTGTATAGCAACCTTATCCTTATAAACAGTGAGAAGGTATGACAGCTCATCATAATTGAATTAGGGAACAGAACACTATTATGGACATGACCCCTTCAAAACTGATGACTTCACCTAAAGATGGGTGAAAAGCTTCCTGAATGAGAGAAAAAAAGGACGGGAGGAAAGGACAAAACATAGCGCGCGGCTGGCTGGGACGGATGCACCTCTCACTGCCTTCCCATCACACTACTGGCTGCTCAACATTACTTGGCTGTACTACTGCATTAGACAACGAACTTGTTAATAAACTGTATACCGTATTTTACGGCTTATATGACGCACTTTTTCCCCAAAAAATACCCTGAAAAATACTCATGTGTCTTCCAAGACAAATGTTGTAGAACATTAGCTTAGGTAGCTATTCAATCCAGCCTCTTATATGATGTAACCTCAGTACTTACCTGTTAAGAGTATTTCAAATATTATAAGACATTCAAATCAACTGATCTGTCCTCACGCTGTTATGTTTACTACAGTACTGGCGGGAGCCTTTCCGCCTCGGCAGATTGGCGCCAACAGCGCCAACTATCGTCTGCTAGTGTTGATGTATCATTTACCACCAGGCACGTATCACAAGCTCTTTTCAGTCCTGGAAATTATCAGATACAAGCTAGAAGTTGTACGATACGCCAAAGAAGATGAGAACAGAGCAGCTGAAAGACAATTCGGACCACCGCCTACCGAGAAAATCGGTGTATTTTACTACCGCCTACCAGGGCATGTAGTTCGTTACGGTACGGTACAAAAATTATGGTACGGTACGGTAATTTAAGGGCTAAAAGTACTGTTCGATATTACGGTTCGATATATTTCTTCAAGTTCGGTACGGTACGAGTTCAATTTTTATTTCCGTACTAATATCGAACCATTTTCGTACCCAGCAGTATAAGGAGGGGGAGTTGACCTCATTAACACCACTGTGTGACCTCATTACCAGGGAGAAATTTTCCATCTGGCACCTGGGTGTTGACCTGGGGTCCTGGGACTCCTGGAGATAATGATTAATATTTCAACAGGTCATGTGTCTAGTTCCCATCTATCTTAATATATATATATATATATATATATATATATATAATATATATTATATATATATTATTATAATATCACTACCCTCCCGAGTTTCGCGATTGCTTTATTCCGAAGGCACAGCGCGAAACTCTGGTATTTTAAACCAAATATTTTACATAATATTTATTACGAAAAATATTACCGTACCGTACCGTACTACATGCCCTGCCGCCTACCGGTAGAAAATCTTTATTATTTTTTTATTCGAAATTTCCTTCCAAAATCAGGGTGCGTCTTCCAAGAAGCAGCATCTCAAAATACAGTATACAGTAAACCCTCCAAATTAGCGATCTCATAATTGTCGACTTCACTAATTAGCCCTAATTCACTACTATTTTTTTTTTTTTTATCTTAAAATTGCAAAATACAAAAAAAATGGAACGAAACATAGACCAGCAATATTAGAGGGCGCAGCGATCACATAAAGTTGGCAGTCTTTCTCTGTCTCATCTCTGTCACGCTCGCTCTCTCAGCACGGGAACACAGTCAATTGAAATACTGTACCTGCCTACAAATACCACTTCCCTTATCCAACCTATGGATCAAGGTGTAATTCGTGCATTTAAAGCCTTGTACAATCGGCGGAGCATGCAGAAAATTGTTGAAGCCATGGAACATGACGCTGAGTTTAGTCTTTCTACCAGGTGGTGCAATTTTTACATTGCAGACAGTATCTGCTGTATTATCTGACAGTATCAAGATGACATCGCGTGTCATCTTGCAGTCAGCAACCGATCCTTGAAGAAAGACCAAAATCTTTCTGCACTCTGCACCGTCGAGTGGCCTAAAAACACCCACATGCCCTGGTCCTTAACTCTACTTTCGATTGCGAGTGCATTGGAGGAAACAGGGGGCGACATGAGCCTCTAATCACAGGCGTCACTATAAAAATCCTGCCTGCGCCACCACGGGCGAGGGTCAACCATCACAGCCCTCAAATGAACCTCCAGGGCCTACCAACCGAGCCTTAGAAGTCACTGCCTACAGGCGCTATATGCACATAAAAAAAAAAAAAATAATAAAAGTGGCTATAGAAACGTCATTTTAGGAAGGCGTCAAGAATTTCCGAAATTCATGAATTAGCGCGGGGGGTTGGAACGTATCCCTCGCTAATTTTGAGGGTTTACTGTACATGTACAGTAAACCCTCTCGTATTCGGACTAATTGGGCCAAGGAGTGGTCCGAGTAATGCAAGGATCCGTCCGAATAATGCAGGGATAAAATAATAAATAAAAAAAATAAAAACATTTTTAGGTGTATATAGAAAATTTCTAAGTCATGCAAATTTCAATAAACATGAGATAAATCATGTAAATAAATATTTCTACAGTAAAAATACACAATACAATACTGTACAGGAGTAGTGTACAGTACTATCAGTCCTACGTCTGGCAGCGGCAGCCGGAAGCAGTATCATGATGGCCGAGATTTCCTCCTCCTTCTTGGTGTTGGTTGTAGGGCTGTGAGGACCCCTTGAGGAGCACTATGATCCCTGGTGATATCCTATGATGCTATCACAGGCGTGGTAGCTGACCTGTCTTCTTCAGGAAGGCACAGGGGCGGCGGATGACAGCGTGTTGTCCTGAGAGGTGAGCAGGGCGCCAGGCGGGGCAGGTCGCTCGCCAGCAGGGTGGGCAGGGTTTTACGTCATTACTAGTTATCATACATCGTAGTGATTATGGTGAGCTGTTATATACACATGTCCTTATTTAGGTCAGTGTAGTACCGCGTGTCACCTTAAATAAGGGTTATTTAAAGGTGTTGAGGTGGCGGGGTAGCCAGTGACGGGGACACATTCTTGCCGCGGCCACCCCGTAACACTAACGGAAAAAGTGTCCGTGTGACATGACCTTTAAAGACTGTGTCAAACGTCTTGTTGGCTTGTGATTGGTCGAGAAGTTTTAGAAACAGTTTGTCATTGGCTGGTGACTGATGACAAGTTTGATGACGTCATTACTCGTCCAAGCTAGTCAGGGCCTTCCTACCTGTTAACTACCTAACAAGGGAGGCTTGCTGGATATGGTAGTAAGGGCAGGTAGTATCTAGGTGGTGGGAGAGCGGGTGGTAGCTGGAGATACAACCTCCGTTGCTGGATCTGGGTCCAAGGCTCAATGGCTTCAGATCACTCGCCAATACAACATTTGGACACAACAAAGAGATCACAATTACCGTATGCAAAGTATATGCTCAGTGATGGATCATAAAAGCTCTGCCTGGCTGCCTGGGCCTCTAACCTCACTGACTCACATCATGACACCCTACCTACCCTAAAAAAAAAAAAATATTATATAAAAAAAAACACCCACGCACTACCAAGCTCTACCAAACAGCAGAGGGAGGTCCCGAAGATACGAGCAGTTAGTTCCACCTGGCATGCTCGTAAAGCAAAATCTCATATAGCGAAATACATAACTAATGGTAAAATATAGGTTTGGTTTCCAAGATCCCATCAAAGATATGTTTTTCAAGCTAAAATAAACTACAGGTTGAAGTTCCCAAACTCGGCAACCTCGGGACCAGCGCCGAACCGAGTAATGGAATTTTCCGACTTTTAGAACGTAGATATATTACGGGGAAAAAAATCCATCCAACTTCTTCAAAAGGTCAATTTTCTCAGAAATAGTTAACACATTGTTCTTCCTTTTCTTTTCATTTCCACCAGTAGGTGTTCCTGGACGTTTGGGAGCCATAATACCAATAACAGACCTGTAGAAGTACACAAAATAACAGTGTACACAACTCTACAGTCACAACACCACTGAACAATAACAACAAACAAATCGGCGGGAGAAACCAAGCGGCCTAGTGTGGTGGCACCTAGCGGCCGACCCGGCAACTACGCGCCGGGTTTTGGGTGTTCTGCCGTGTTTTGGTAAATCCGGAACCATAGCCGAGTTTTGGGTGTTGCTGAGTCTTGGGATGCCGAGTTTGGGAACTTCAACCTGTATACCAAACACAATAAACAAACAGCGTCTATACTACCGAAACTCGGGGGCAGATTGGCCATAGGGCAACACACCGCACCGACAACGACACCAAACCACAACAACGAAAGTGCACCTTCGAATGAAAGCTATCAATAAATTACGATAAATGACGATATTGTGAATGGATCACAACATATATCCTTCACTAGTATGTTTTTTTGGTAATAATGGATGAGAATTGCGCGGTCGCTACCGCCGTTCCCCACCTCATGCCACCCTCACCCCAACTCCGTGGCGACACGCCGCCGCCGTGCCCCTCCTCACTCACCCTTGCCACGGCTTGCGCCAGCTGGGCAAGCCGGCTTAGGAAAAGTGCCCCGAGTTAACAGAAAACGCAAGCCTTCTTATGGCGGCTTGCTCACCAAAATTCGCCGCCTTATGTGTGGGTTCGTCACTGAGGCAGGAACTGCCCTATGTTACAGGAACTACCTCATGTAGGTCTCACGGCCTCTTGTAGCTTCCTTATTTTATTATGTTCTTATGAGGCAAAAAAAAGCTTGGCTGGTGAAAAAAGCCAAATGACTCGGACGTACGACAGTGACGTCACAATGCGCATCTACGTCACGTCACCTGACGTTCTGTACGATATATCGGCGCTCTATATGAGAACTTCTCGGATTTGCCCTACTTCTATGGCGGAATCATTCTATATGATCACATTCGTTCCTAACGAAAATTTTGGATTTTTTTTTTTTTTTTTTTTTTATAATAATCATTAATTTTTAAATTTTAATATTTTAGGTCGTTCGTTCTATAGGGGAAACGCTCTATGCGAACACGTTTTATGCGGGACCCTAGTGTACCTTGGAAATAGGGAAGGAAAATTACAAGTTGACACCTTTGTTTGATTAAAATGGTATTCAACACTATTACCTTCTCCTTGAATCAGTGCTGATGTCAGATGCCGTTGTTAAACATGTTCTTTTTCAATCCGTACATGTGTTTGAAGTTCACAAAAAGGAAATGGTTCATAATGGGAAAGGTTTTTTTTTCTTTTTCAGTGAGTGAATCTATTATGATACTAAATCAACCAAGTACTGTGGTGTTAATTGATCATTTGAGTATATCCAGTATGCAACTGGACACATATCTGATTTGGATAGGTGCCGTACAAAATATTTAAACCTGTATTTTTGCCCTGCATCTCTCTTTGCCTTCTTACCTGTAACCAGTGAGGATATTTGTGAAGTGGTGCTAACTCAGGCGAATGCTTTTAAGGCCTTATCGTTGTGTCCTTACACCACTTGATTTCACGACCATTCTTTCACAAAAGTTTCTTCGGACATCACTACTTCTTCTTTACATAAACATTCTATGTGTCTGTAGTATATCCCGAAGGTGCAGTGTATCAGGAAGTTTCAGGTCATTTTACAATTCTTATTGCATGCTTTTTGCGCTACGACTATTTGAACACCTTCCCTGAAAACTGCACGAAGGGTTAGCTAATTTCACTGCTTGACTTTTCCCTATTGACAGCTTGAAGTATATAAATTTGTGACTAATACCATTTGTGAGCTTACTTTCTCTAACTTCTCATAACTAGAATCAGCCGTACAGGACCCGTACCTGTCTACCTTAACCCGACTGTCCATTTTCCTTCCATGGTTAAGGCCATCATAATCATCATCATCATAGAAATTCCACTTTGCTGTGTTGTCCGGAAAGCCCAATATTTGTATGTTCTCCTGAGAGGCAATATTCGACAAAATCAGGTAAATACATGATTGTAACATGGTTAGGTACATGTTTATAGGACGGTGCGAGGACGCGCCGGGTAGGTGACCAAGCGATGTTGGCATTATAGGTAAGTGGACCCTATATATATATACTATATTATATATAGGACCTAGGTATATATCATGCATGTACCTTTTTCTACTAACATCTCCTTATCATTAATGATGTACTCATATTTGAAGGTAGATTAATACAGACTGCCCTGTATAATGATGTGTCACGCCCTTCCCAGCCACTTCATCACACAGATGCCACACCCAGCTGCTGGATGCCCGTGGCTGACGTGCCCCGCTGCTGGTACCTCAGAGAATGCCAGACTACCAACCCGAACAGACTTTGTGTGTGTGGATTCAGTGCATGGTGATAAAACCCCAGAGAACTTGACTATAACGATTCCTACATCAATATGTTATCCTCTGTGAACTGCTATGTGTAAACTTCATATAGAATACATATATTTTTATTAAAAGGGATTCTCTATTACCTAAATCCTGTGGTACTAGCCTAACCGCTCGGGCCAATGACTCACCAAAACCAACTCATCTCAGGGTAAGTATGTTACCTTCGACATCCTCGAACTATTAGTGACACCAAGAGGGTAACAATGGTCTTCACCCTGTTAAGTCATCTCACACCAATAATTGTTCTCGAGCACTTAATTTCCAGCTTATCCATCCTTTTCTTTAATTCTACATTCACAACCCATGCCTAAGATCTTTACAGTAAAGTTGTCAAAATAAATCCCACAATAGACATCCACAGTTACCAGTGGCGGCTTGTGGCATAGGGCTGCAGAGCTGCAGCACCCCCAGACACTCACTGCCAGGTGTATGATGCCTTTAGAGACACAGGAGAATTGATACACTACTAACAAATATATCACTATAAAAAGTCTTTATATGTTATATAATTATTTTCAATACGTTACTAAGTGAATTTTCATTAAAACCAGTCCAAAATTTAAGTTACTTTCATATTTGCTGTACAATTCATGTCTGCGCCGCCGCCGCGCCACTCGTGAACACAATGAGCTGCGGTCGAGGCAGCTAAGTTTCGTCCCTCTCGTGTTTACAGTGCGTGTGGACAGTGTGGTGATCGTGCTTTCTTTAATTACCCTATGACTATGGAAAATCGAGTGAAGTATTTGCAAAACATCAACTTATCCCAGCTGACATTAAATGAAAAGACTGAAATCAAGCGGTACCGACTTTATTTTCAAGTAATACTGTAATTCTACCATCACCACCTCAGCCATCCCCTCTACTACCACCCCCACCATCCCTTCTACTACCACCACTACTACAGTGCCCTGAGATCCGTGAACATCAACTACAACCCATACCTGAGTTAGGTAAAATTAGTGTATCCTACTGTTGTGTGAAGCTTGCAGTCCCTCCATTTTATTTTACCACGAGCCGCCACTGACAGTTACTATATGTTATTGGCAACATGGCTTCCACTAAGGTTTGCAAACAATAACAGGTTCTTTATGCATCTTACTTGCGCCAAAGACTTCTCCAGGACTTCAACCTGTGCAATGTAGACCAATGAAGAACGGTCAGCTTCCAGACAGTCAACCTCATTTTCTAGTCTGCAAAAAATGGGTCACAAATGTGTATATGATACAGCTAAGAAAAACAACAATATTCATGAAAAAAAAATCAAAAATCCTATTATGTAGCAATACAAATAATTGTCCAGATGGAATTTAATAATATGGACTAATATCATAGCTGATTTTGTAAATTTTGTCAGTAAATCATTGAAAGGACACTGATAGAATAAGAGAGAGAGAGAAAGAGAGGAGAGGAGAGAGAGAGAGAGAGAGAGAGAGAGAGAGAGAGAGAGAGAGAGAGAGAGAGAGAGAGAGAGAGAGAAGAGAGAGAGAGAGAGAAGAGAGAGAGAGAGAGGAGAGGAGAGGAGAGAGAGAGAGAGAGAGAGAGAGAGAGAGAGAGAGAGAGAGAGAGAGAGAGAGAGAGAGGAGAGAGAGAGAGAGAGAGAGAGAGAGAGAGAGAGAGAGAGAGAGAGAGAGAGAGAGAGAGAGAGAGAGAGAGATGAATGGATTGGAAAGAATAAGGATGAGGCATAAGAAAGTAATGAAATAGAAACAAGCTAACATTCATTGTGATAATAAGATATGTGATTAGTGATTACCCTACACTGACATAAACATGCTGCAATAAGCAGTGTAAAATCAAATACAAACCTCATGTTAATTAGTACATAGTTTCAAAATTTCTTTCATAAAATGAGGATTTTCAAATATGACATTCTTTGGGGAGATGATGACGTAGTACATCATGATTGATAGACAAGTAATTTTATATATTTTTCTTCTTCTAATTTTCAAGAATTGAAGCCTTTGCTCCTATTTTCTGAATTGCAATTATCAACAATTCTAACTACCGTATATGCTGGCGTATAAGTCAATATTTGAAGCATAAAAAATATTTCCAAAATTAGGGGTAGAATTGTACGCAGAGTATAAAATGTGAACATTTACCACAAAATGGTAAAAAAGTGGAAAAGCCTATCTATCACTCGCTGTTCACCACATAACCAACACCACATTCATAACTTTCACTGCTATTCTATTTCCACAACTATTTTGCCACAACTATTTCAAACTGAACCTCATGATTGGTAATACAGTCGACCCTCGATTTAACGGACCTCGGTTTAACGGATTTTGGATTTAACGGACTCCATTTGCGAAACAAATTTGCGGGCAAGAATGGCATGCCAGACCACTTATCACTGCTCGAATCGTCAACTCAACATAATTTGTCTAGTTTTATTTTGGAATGCTTGGGTTTTAAGGAGTTTTCATGTATCATATATTAAGATATATAAGAAAGGAGCCTTTGTTGCTAGTGATTTAGTGGTAGAAGGTATGTATTGTTTAACATAGTGATTATTAGTGTTATGGGGTGTCCGCTGCAAGACTGTCTCCCCGTCACCTCAACACCTTAAATCACCCTTATTTAACCCCTTGAGACCCAGAACGTAATTTCCATTGTAATTTGGGTACCATTAGACGTTTTTAGGGAATATAAGCAATATTTTATATATATGACCTGTTTAGTATCCTTGTTGACTAACTAATTTGGTATATTGAGCTACTTTTCGTAATTTTATGGCTAACAACAGACTATTTTTTTATGGCAAAGGAAAGATCTGGATGTGAAGGGGTTAAGGTGACACATGGTGTTACACTGACCTAAATAGTGACATGTGTATAGAACAGCTCATCAAAACCATATAATATATATAATAATGAGCAATAGTCATGATAATAAGGAATAACTTTGACAGCCACGGCCGATGTCTGGCTTGTAATAATTTGTTTACCTTTCACTAGCCAGATGGTGAGAGAAAACACTTAACATTTTAGGGATAACTCATCACTTTACGGGAGCCTTTCTTCCTTTTTATCTCATTTTGGGGTGATTATAATGTCTCATGATGCTGCTGCTGCTGCCGCGGCCGCGCTGCCAGGCGTGGATGAGCGCCTTGCTTGTATTTTAATTTCTTTACTTATATACACTACCCTCCCAAGTTTTACGCTATGCGAGTTTCGCGATCCTCGAATTTCGCACCGAGTCCTAAATTATTACCATCCCGACTTTCGCACATTATATCCCCGAGTTTCGCGCTGCTTTGTACTTATTATTTTGTGTGTGTGTGTGTGTGTGTGTGTGCCTACAGTGCCGTTAGGCAGTGACCTCCAGGGGTGGGATGGTAGGCCCTGGAGGTTCACTTGAGGGCTGTGATGGTTAGCCCTCGCTCATGGTGGCGCAGACAGAATTTCTATAGACGCCTGTGATTAGAGGCTCATGCCACCCCCTGTGTCTTCCGATGCACTCGCAATCGAAGGTAGAGTTAATGGGCAGCGTGTGGGTGTTCTTAGGCCACTCAACGATGCAGAGAAAGATTTTAAGTGGATTTTACAGCCCTCATCAAGGATCGAACTCGGGTCACCGAGAACGCCACTCGGAGATTTCTTCTTCTTCTTCTTGTAACCTTTTCTGCTTAGTATCGCTTTGTAGGTCGTCTGTCAAGCTCGTGCTCGAGCTTGACACATATCTTGACGCTAACCACTCTCCTGCCACCTCCCATAAGACGTACGGAACACGTCTTCCTACCTTCCTGCTTAGTATAGTATTATAATAGGCTTAGTATAGCTTGTATGTAATTTTGCTTTGTTTTTTCCTTTTGTTTGTGTTTTTCTCTACAGGAGCAGCCGGTGTCGCATAAGATAGGTAACACCTCGAAATAAGTAGCACCTTACCTTACACCCCTGCCGTTCCTTATTTATTTACCACAAAATACTCCTTTATAAGTGATTAACCATGACGTGTGTGGTACTGTGGTTTCTGGAGGTACTGGAGGAGACAGGAGAGAAGAGAAGAAGGCATTGTGACAGTGTTATTGCCGTATAACACTGTCACACAACCATCAGCTAACGCCCTGACTCACTCAGACCAAAACAGCATCCGCTGGGCGACTCCCAACTCAAGCTCAAGCTCCTCTCCACCCTCCTCTTCTCTACGTAGTGTTGGCCGAAGCCACCACCCCGGGAGGCAGATCACAAACCCTAGGCTAACACCCGGTACCCATTCCCTGCTGGGTGGACAGGGGCTTGGGGTATTTTCAGGATATTTTTTTGGGGAAAAAGTGAGTCTTATAAGCTGTAAAATACGGTAGGTACACCTCGCACCAGACTAAATAAGCTTTTTTACACTGCTTTCAATACCTGAGTTTCGCGCTATGCCTCCGGAAGAAAGCAAAAGCGAAACTCAGGAGGGTACTGTATATGAATAATAGCCATTAAAATGTGATTATATGTCTACATTCACCTAGAATAATTATATGTCATAGCATACCAAGCAGTAATGAGTGAGCCTGGATACTTACTACCTCTCCTAATACCAGTCCCGAGCAGTCGTGGGCGAGTGCGCCAAATCCCTGATGTAGCGCCAGTCACTGTTTACCTCCCAACATAGCTACACGGTCTGGTTGTGCTTGTGATTATTTCTCACATATTTCACAGCGTGCAGGAGCGTGCCAAATCCAGCATGTAGTGCCAGTCACTGTTTACCTCCCAACATAGCTACATGGTCTGGTTGTGTTTGTGATTATTTCTCATTTATTTCACAATTTTTCCTGTGTTTTTCCTATATTTTCACACCCTAGGGAAAATACCCTCGCACTAACGGACAATCAGCTTTAATGGACCACTTCTCCCCCTTTTTAGTCCATTAAATCGAGGATCGACTGTATGAATTTACCATAAAAACAGTAATATAATAGGAACGTCTCACCATACAATCAATCAGTGGGGGCATACGCCGAATGGCACGTCGCCTCGCCTACCCTACAACGCCACACCAGGGGGTTAACACCTGTGAGTCCCCGTGTAGGCTCCCTTCCCATACTAAGCAACTCTCGGCAGGAAAAATAAACTTGCTGCTCCAGGCACGAGCCTTGTGGGCGTCCCCTTGGCCTCCTCCATGCTGGAGTGTCTCTTACAGATACAATCCAGTGGGAAGGATCGGCTTCAGGGTAACGTGCCACATGCCCATATAGCCGAAGTTGGCGCTGACGGACTGTGCAGGTAATAGGCCTCGATTCAATCTCACAGTGCAGTCGATGATTTGCCACGTAATCATCCCAGTGATAACGCATGATTCTGCGAACACACCCATTATTATAGGCATTGATTCGCCTCTTCAGGTCATTATTTAGTGTCCATGTCTTACATCCATAGAGTAAGATAAGGATCACAAGCGGCTTGAAGAACCGGATCTTTGTTCTTCTGCACAGGTACTGACAATGCCAAAAACGAGTTGAACGAGTTCATAACACCGTGGGGTATGCCAATTTGCCGTAAGACTTCTTGATGTGACCCTGTGTCATTCTGGACTGCGCTACCAAGGTATATGTAAAATTTTCCAAGATCTCAATGTCCTTGCCACACACATGAACAGACTGTACTGTTTCATCTAATAAGATACCAAACACCTGGACCTTGGTCTAGGCCAGGAGACTGCAAGTTTTATCCCATCACCAGAATCTCCAGCGACTCGACAAAGATTACTGCATTATCGGCAAAAACTAGATCAGTGATCTTAGTATTGCCGAGGGATGCTCCACAGTCACTTTGGTCCACAACTCTGCCCAATTCCCAGTCCATACAAGTGTAGAAAAGTGATGGGGCAAGGATGCACCCTTGCCTCACTCCTGTATTCACAGGAAAAAAGCTGGATACACCTCCCCCACACTTCACAGCACTCTCAGTCCCAGAGTACAGGCCAGTCAGCAGACCAATACCATTACAAACAGTATTTAAATAGAAACTATCACCCCCACAAACCATTTTGACCAGCTGACGGACTGTAAATGGTTTCAAATAGAAACGATCACCACCACACAATATTTGAACAACAACAATAAAATATTTGCAAACACTTGCATCAGCTGATTGGCGTGCCATTTCCGCCATAATCACCACACAGCCAGCTACGGAACTATGGGTCTGTTACACTCTGTAAACTTTCACTCACTCACCTGACTGCATGTTATGTGGAAGTCAGTCACTCATCTACCCACACACTGAGTTGAGAACCTACCATGTTGTGGCTTACAGCATTTTACTGTACCGAAGTAGGAATTTTTTTAATAAGAACTTTTTTTTTAGATGCTATTGCTTCTGTCTTAGGTCAACTTATGTGGCAAATATAAGCCTAAACCTGAATTAACACCTTAAAACTTGGAGGTCGATTTGGACAACCCGTCGACTTATAGGCCGACATATACGGTACTTATCAGTGTGCATCCCTAAAGGAAGGTATACTACTTTAAATCTTGAACATCAATAAACTTATCATAGCTGATACTTACCTTGCTTTTTCTCTCTTGAGCCACTCACACTCATCCAACAGGTCCGATAGCATTCTCATCAGATTTTCTTTTTGTGTGGGGGAAAAATCTACTCTTCCTATTGGACTCCTTCCAGATTTAGTTCCTAGATCTGAACTAGACCTGCATAATGCAGATCTTGATAGAAGCATGCTGATTTCATTTTCAAGGTGGCTTGAATTTGATTCTTCCTTGGTCACATCTTTGACTGATGTTTCTGGTGGTCCTACCTCTGTTGACTTCATATGAACCTGCCGTGGTTCATCCTCACTCTCTTCTGTGTGTGCTGGGTTCTCAGACTTTTCGTCTGTTTCACACCGAAGAATATTTTCTTGACTATAGTCTACAGTGTGGGTCAAGACCTCTTCCATCACATTTATCTTGTCCTGACATTTCTCTGACTCTAGGGAAAATTCTACTACACTGGTATCCTGCAGCAAGGTGGTACTGCATGAATTAAGGGAGTCACCTATATAACTATTGAAACACTCGTCCCCACTTCTCTCGCTGTTCCGTGCTACTTTATCTATATCATACACAGGACAATTATCTTCATTAATCATAGATGAGCTGCTTCCTTGTAAAGTTTTGTGAGTACTTTTGTCAATCATGTTCATGGAATGTCTAGTTTCAGTGATCAAAAGATCTTGATTAACAGCAATTTCTCTGGAGTCATTCCCAGTTTTTTGTGAGGTGGGATCTATAAAATCCTTTTCTTCTTGTTGATGATGTTGAGATTGCTGCTCAGATGAGCAGGAAGACTGGTTTACATCCATTTGATGGAAGGATTGAATAAAAAAAACCTGGAATGAAATTATTCATTCATTACCTTGGAATTAACCGACCCATCTCAACAGTTATAATTATTAGGAGAGCTTTTGAAATCTAAACTTGTAATAGGTAATAACTGCTCTTTTTGAAGTTATGTTTCCCACACCATCAATTTTGCTCTTCAGTTACTACTGATTCCTCTAATATGTTGCATTTTCATATTTTTGTGATGAGAGTCATCGTTCTGGAAAGCAATGAAAGATACCAGTCATACATCAATTAAACCTTACGTGCATATCAAAACTAAGTAGTGCGGTATATCTAAATTGTAAAGTTAGATGTCAATCACAATACAGAAACAAACTAATCAAATGAATTGTATAATACTCAATACAGACTAAACATAATCAATTTGAAAAAGAAAAAAATAATACAACAGGTAATTATCTACACATATATATGTAATGCAGTAAGCGTTGAGGATATAACTTCTTAACGTCACAATGTTAACAATCAATACACCCAACGCAGTCTGGTCTGTATCCAGAGCCTACTACAAATATATACGTAGATAAGACATGTCTAGCTAGTTCTGTACCGGAGCCTACTACAAATACTATATAGATAAGACATGTCTAACTAGTTCTGTAAAGTAAAATTAATAAGTGGATATGTATATCGCAAACTGTTACATATGCATTAGAGTGATATGAGATATGAGATGAAAATTTCACAACAAATGAGTTTGTCACACAACCTTCTTGAATGTTATGATGGATCTCTTACAAAGCATAGAGATTGTTAGGGCTGAGATGAAGAACAACATAGATGGTGCAAAATAGAACTTTAGTATTATTCTGCTTATATGTGGCTAGGTTTTATGAGCAAAAAGTGTAAAGGATAAAACAGAAATTGGTGAGTTAACATTGTTTGTTAGAGAGGGAAGTTTCAACAAATGTGAAAATGAAATCATTTGCAAAAAAGAAATAATAAAATAATTATGGTGATTCACATGCCAGGTCTTTTCAGAAGTTTCTAAACATTCAAAGTCGAGCACCAACATGATGTGATAGTGATGTGTGGCACGAGGCACTGTCTGATGGTGACCTCTAAAGTTACCTCCCATTCACTTTATCCTTTTGTGATGATTATTGCAACACAGTGCTTTGTTAATAGGCTTTCTAAACGTGTGTTGCAATATTCAACTTGGCTGGGTTTCACAAGCAGCATAGTAACATATTCATCAAGTTTTGTGCATAATGTAGGAAAAACTAATGATACAATTATATGGAGATCAGGGTTTAAACTGTATGCAGTAACGAATGGTTAAAGGAATTCAAAGGTGGTCAGTAGTCAACTGATGAGGATTCCTATTCAGGGCCATCTTTCACATTAACTGATGATGATCATGTAAACCCAAGTTCAGGAAATCAAGTGTAAATGTAATTGACTGACTTTAGAAATCATGAAAGGTGCAACTTTGGAAACAAGGTAAGTTGCTGCAGTCTGTTCCATGGTTGCTAACTCAAGGTTGTGATGGCTCAAGAACTTCTGGACCAAACAACTGACTGAAAATTTCATGCTTACACAACAGAGCCAATTTTCTTGCAAGTGTCCTGATATATTTGTTCATTCAAAAAAATTCAAATAAACTGTTCGCGATAGAAAAAAATTGTAGTATTGTTCATGGTGACCATATAATTTTTCATGGTGGCAGGATTAACTGAATTTTATCTCTTCAAATTATGATGTTCTGCCTTCAAGAGTGCTTCGTACTTTTTTTTTCTAATTTCTGAATTTATACATTTAGCATACATTTGGACATTTTATTCTTCAACATCTTAAAAGAATCACCGAGGACAAAAAATAAAAAAGGTAAAAAATTCCCCTCGCTGCCAGTCCCTATCAAGAAGACAGTAAGATAATGTAGAAAGGGGGGTGAGCCAAATTAGTTCGGGAGGTCTCTTGACACTCCTCTTGAAAATATTTTAGTCCTAGGAAGATGGAAAAACATCAACAGGAAGAAAGTTCCAGAGTTTACCAGTGAAAGGTATGAAAGAGTGAAGATACTGGTTAACTATTGCATTAGTAAGATGAAGTAGGTTGATTAGTAGGTTTGCTTTACCCCATTCAGTAATTATAGAAAGATCAGAAGTTAGGCACTCAGTGGTATCCCTTCATAAATTACTTAATTCCTGTTGCGTTGGACGTCTAATGAACGATGTTGAGAAATGGAGGGTAGAATCATCAGCGTAGGAGTGGAGAGAGCATTGAGTTAGACTTAGATCTTTTCTTCTTCTTCTTTCTGTTTAACATCAGATTTTCCCATAATATTTTATGAGGTTAGACGGCCGATGATGCACTTCCAACTATCTCTATCCGTTGCCTCAACTTCATCAATGCCCAATGCTGCCAGACCATCTTCAATACACTGCCTCCATGTCTCCCTTGGCCTGCCCGGTGGACGGCGACCCAGAACTTCCACTCTACCAGCTCTCCCCAATGCCTCACCATCTTCTCTCCTCTTCGCGTGCCCAAACCACCTAAATCGCCTTACTCTCAGCACTGTACTCAGTTCCTTCAATCTAACTTAAAAGATCATTAATGAATAAAATAGTGGGTGATAAGCCAGAACCCTGAGATACACCACTATTGATAGATTTGGAGATTAACAATGACTGTCTACAGTTGCTGCAATAGAATGGTTTGAAAGGAAACTTGAGATAAAGGTGCAGAGAGGATAGAAACCAAAAGAGGGTAGTTTGGAAATCAAAGATTTGTGCCAGACTCTATCGAAAGCTTTTGATATGCCAAGGGTAATAGCAAAAGTTTCGCCGAAACCCATAAAAGAGGATGACCAAGATTCAGGTAGGAAAGCTAGAAGAATCGCCAGTGGATCACTCTTTATGGAAACTGTTCTAATGATCAGATAGAGGATTGTGAGCAGATAGATACTTAATAATTTTCGTATTAAGTATAGATTCAAAAGCTTTAGAAAGGCAAGAAGTCAAAGCTATAGGACGGTAGTTTCAAGGATTAGAATGCCCCTTAATCACACTTCTTAGGAACAGGTTGAATGTGAGCAAACTTCCAGCAAGAAGGAAAGGTGAAAATAGATAGACAAAGATGGAAATGTTTGACTAGGCAGGGTGCAAGCACAGAAGCATAGTTTTAGAGAACAATAGGAGGGACTCCGTCAGGAGTGTAAGCCTTCCGAGGATCAAGCCCAGAGAGGTAAAGGTAAAGATGGGGGCATACCAAATGCTGCGTACAACCTCCGTACAAGCCCTTCATTAACCAGAGTGGAGTTTTAATCAAAGGTTTGAGCAAAGAGTTCAGCTCAACCAATAATCATTCCATGGAAAATCATAGTAGTACTGCCTTAAGTCCTCCCACTTAGCTAAGGTGTAATGCCAGAAGCACCTCAGCTTAGGTGGGTCCCGAGGCAGCACTGGAGCAATAGGACAGGATACATAAATTATATTGTGATCGGAGGAGCCCAACGGATATAATAGTTTCACCGAGTAAGCTGAAGGGTTAGAGGTTAGGAAAAGGTCAAGAATGTTGGGCATGTCTCCAAGGCAGTCAGGAATACGGGTAGGGTGCTGCACCAGCTGCTCTAGATCTTGCCTTCAAGATTTAGGTGTTTGGAAACATATTTCCTGTCTTTACAAATTCATAGAAACAGGATTTTTCGCCTACTAAACATTTGGATTAAAGGGCTTTAACTGTATATTTTAAAATTTAGTTAAGGAGATAGGACCATTGTTTCTTCTAAATTCATGCTGCGAGATTATTAAAATTAAAAAAAATCAACCAATATCAGTAATTTGACTTACCTGAAAGAAGAAACTGGAATCTCACAAGTACACATATCTCATTTTTTGGAGTTTGTGAGCAGAATTTTTGTTGTTCAGTTTTCTAAAGCACCATTGAAGGGGAGCTTGTGGGTGACATGAAGAACCACACTTGTAGCACTGAAATGTAGTATGGTCATGTTAATTATGTGGCTTTCAATGGGTTGTGAATTACACAAAATACATCATATATTTATCTAGAGTTTCAACGTTGAGTCGCAAGTGTACCAGCGGTCTGAGAATCAATTTAAGTACACCAAATCATTTTAAGGGGACCGTCACGTCTATTTTTTTAACTTTTTTTTTAAATTATATAAATATTAGATAAATTAAAGTGTGTTTTGGCAACCCTAGCACACATCGTGACGAAGTATCATTGCGAAATTCGCCAAAATAATAAAACTGTGGCCCCTTTTAGCTACCCTTCCATATACAGCGCACAATCACATCTAGCTTCATGCGTGCATACAGCAAATGTATATGAATTTTGTTGTTTTTACTGCGTCTACCTGGTACCACATCAAGAAGCCACAGGTATGCCACAAGAGAACGAGGGGATGAAATAACTACATCCGGGGAAGCATAGATGGAATGAGAAAATGGGTGATCTGCTCAAGGCGGATCACAAGCAAGGCTTGTCATTTACGTTCAAGCGCCAATATCTTGAAACTTATTTTTTTTCAAGTTTCCTTTTATTTCTCCGCAACTACTTTATCGATTTCCATGGGACTTTCACCATTTGAAAGAAGAATGAATGCACATTTTTAGGTATTTGCTAATTTTTTAATTGAAGGAATATGCTTGCATAAATTATGCATATATTCAAAATTTGGTTGAGAATTGCTATTGCAATTACCGTATTTTACGGCTTATAAGACGCACTCTTTTCCCAAAAAAATACCCTGAAAAAAACTTATGCGTCTTCCAAGACGAATGTTGTAGGAGCTAGGTTAGCTTAGGTAGCTATTCAATTCAACCTCTTATATGATGTAACCTCAGTACATACCTGTTAAGAAAATTTAGAATACCACAAGACATTCAAATCAACTACCAATCTGTCCTCACCCTGTGATGTTTACACGGTACTGGCGGGAGCCTTTCCGCCCCGGCAGATTGGCGCCAACAGCCATTCCGTGTATAAGGAACTTTGTTTGTTGCATTAGATGAAAATTTGTATACTTATGTACATGCAGCCACCACAAATACTACACCCATACAGGAAAATTCAAACAATACGTGGTGAGGCACAGGAGGCAGGCAACGTAGTGAGGCACGGGAGGGCGTGAGAGGTGTTTACACTCAGGACAACAAAGCCAGACTCAGCTGATGACTGCACGCCAGGCAGGCACGCAGCTGCACACCGCCGCGGTAGGGTTTTTCACTCCCGCCGTCCGACCTAAGTGTACATGTTCAGCCAGCCAACATGACGATTTACTTATACTATCGCATACAAGGTAGAAAATAAAAATGACTGATGAGCAGTGCTGAATGAAGATAATGAATAGTGAGTGTGTTCTTGTCTGAAAATGACTGTACTATATCAGACAACAGGTTTTTTTTTCCTTTTTTCTTTTTCTTAGAAATATCTTTCCAAAATCAGGGTGCAAGATGCAGCGTCTTATAAGCCGTAAAATATGGTATGGCTAAAGTAAAATGCAATTGCGAATTCCACTGAATAACATATATGTGGAATGGTGAAGGGAAGTTCTGGTAATTTTTTCATCAATGTGAGACATTCGATTCCCGAAAAATAGCGCATTTAGAGTTTTTGCAAAAATGGTTTTGTTTTTTTGCCCTAATTTATTACGCGATTCAAATGATACAGGGAGGTCCCGAAGATACGAGCAGTTAGGTTGATGTTAGATGTCTCGTATACCGAATGCTCGTATAACGGGACCTCCCTGTACAATAAACCCTTCATATTCGCGGGGGTTAGGGAACAGAGACACCCGCGATTAGCGTAAATCCGCGAGCATGACATTAGTCATTCATTTACCCTTTTTTTTTTTTTTTTTTTTTTTTTTTTTTTTCTTCATCACAAGGAACTGGCCAAGGGCACAACAAAAATGGGTAACACAAAGCCCGCTTAGTTGCCAGTCCCTATAAAGAAGACAGTAAGAGAATAAAATAAAAACAGAGGGGTAGGCCAATTTAGTTCGGGAGGTGTCTTGTTACTCTTCTTTTGAAAAGATTTAAGTCGTAGGAAAGTGGAAAAATAGAAACTGGAAGAGAGTTCCAGAGTTTACCAGTGAAAGGGATGAAAGAGTAAAGATACTGATTAACTCTTGCATTAGGAAGATGGACAGAATAGGGATGAGAATGAGTAGAAAGTCTTGTGCAGCGAGGCTGCGGGAGTGGGGGAGGCATGCAGTTAGCAAGTTCAGAAGAGCAGTGAGCATGAAAGTAACGGTAGAAGAGAGCAAGAGAAGCAACATTGCGACGGTGATTTAAAGATTGAAGACAGTCAGTCAGAGGAGAGGAGTTGATGAGACGAAAAGCTTTTGACTCAACCCTGTTTAGGAGAGCTGTATGAGTGGATCCTCCCCAAACATGTGAGACATACTCCATACATGGGCGGATAAGGCCCCTGTAGAGAGCAAGCAATTGGGAGGGAGTTAAAAAAAAAAAAAAAAAAAAAAAAAAAAAAAAAAAAAAATAATAATAATAATAATAATAAAAATAAAAAATAAATAAAAATAAAATAAAAAAAAATAAAAGGGGGGGAGGGGTTGAAAACCCGCGAGTAATCAAATCCGCGAGCCTTAAGCCCGCGAACATGAAGGGTTTAGTGTACTTGATATGGAACATCTCTGTATAAATATACACTAGCAAAAAATAATAATAATAATAAAATTATCCACTCAGTTTTAAGGAATAGGGTGACTGTCCCCTTAATATAAAAGATGAATATAATATAATAATATAATTTAATATAATTTTAATATAATATTAAAAGCTCATTGAAATCTGAAATATGGCTCGAATATCCCTGAAAGTCTTACACGATAACCTATATTGTTATGCGGTATGCTTGGCCAATTTTGAAGATGGTAGGATTATTACTTTTTTTCATGAATATTTTAAATAGAAAATAGGGCTTTTTCTGCAAACTTAAATTTCTATCTCCTTCCTCATAAATGATCGATTCTAAACTTGCTTTATACCACTCGATAAAACAATAATTCCTCTATATTTGTGAGAATTATTTCAGCTGTTGCCGCAAAATTGGGTTTTTTGGCAAAAACAATGGGTCAACATTTCTTTGATCCTTGTTCTTTTTTTTAGGGTTGTACCGGATAGTGATTTGGCCGGATAACCGGATACCGGATATCCGGCTAATGTTGGTGGCCGGATTCGGATATCCAGTTGGATATATAACAATCCCGGCAATTCAAACCCATCATATAAATTTTCTTGTCATCAAATGTGGAAATAGTTTTGAGGTGTATTTGGTTCATAAGATTGCAACAAAAAGTAGATCCTTAATTAAGAGCCTACTGCATACGGCAGAAACTATAGTATTTAATGAATAAATATTAAATACTTTCTCATGTATAAGATACTGCATGGAAATGCATTCTATTGGATAATTAATGAAAGTTATTGAAAAAAAGGGGAATTGCAATTATAATTATAATTCTTATCATCTGCAGGTCAGACACGTGTTCAGCCCCACACACTTCCTTAACTCATTGTGATACAATGAGTGTTGCACAATGTGTTAATTTACACATGATCAATGGAGAGAGAGAGAGAGAGAGAGAGAGAGAGAGAGAGAGAGAGAGAGAGAGAGAGAGAGAGAGAGAGAGAGAGAGAAGAGAGAGAGAGAGAGAGAGAGAGGAGAGGAGAGAGAGAGAGAGAGAGAGAGAGAGAGAGAGAGAGAGGAGAGAGGAGAGAGAGGAGGAGAAGAGGAGAGGAGAGAGAGAGAGAGAGGGAGAGGAGAGGAGAGAGAGAGAGGAGAGAGAGAGAGAGAGAGAGAGAGAGAGAGAGAAGAGAGAGAGAGAGAAGAGAGAGAGAGGAGAGAAGAGAGAGAAGAGAGAGAAAAAGACAGACGAGAGGATGAAGAGAAGGAGAGGAACATGAGAGAGAGTATGAAAAAGAGAGAAGAGAGAGAGAAGGAGGAAAAGAGAAAAACGGACACACAGTACAGCTTCCTGTATAGAAATGTAGAAGTTTGGACATAGGAATTACATGAGGTGTATCGCAACATAAGTGCACCAGTTAAAAGAAAGACTGGATAAATGTAGATACTGAGACGGGACCACATGAGTGCAGCTCAAGCCCTGTAAAACACAACAAGGTAAATACAACTAGGTAAATACACACTGTATGAAAAACAAAAGGAAAAAGAAAAGAATGGGTCTCTTTACCTGGCATAGGATAAGAAGGTTGTGATAAGGAGGGTGTTTACGTATGTCAGTCCTGTGTGTGAGTGTGTTTTGTGTGTACACTAGGTCCTGCATAAAACATGTTCGCATAGAGTGTTTCCCCTATAGAACGAATGACCTAAAATATTTAAAAATTATTATTATTATTTTTTTTTTAATAAATAAAATTCCAAGATTTTCGTTAGGAACGAATGTGATCATATAGAACGATTCCGCCATCAAAGTAGGGCAAATCCGTGGAGTTCTCATATAGAGCGCCAAAATATCGTACAGAACGTCAGGTGACATGATGTAGATGCGCATTGTGATGTCACTGTCGTCTGAGTCGCTTGGCTTTTTTCGCCAAGCCAAGCTTTTTTTGCCTCATAAGAACGTATGAAAATAAGGAAGCTACAAGAGGCCATGAGACCTACATGAGGTAGTTTCTGTAACGTAGGGTAGTTCCTGCCTGAGTGACGAACCCACACATAAGGCGGCGAATTTTGGTGAGCAAGCCGCCATAAGAAGGCTTGCGACAGCTTGTATTTTCTGTTAAATCAAGGCACTTTTCATAGGCCGGTTTGCCCAGCTGGTGTAAGCCGTGGCAAGGGTGAGTAAGGAGGGGCATGGCGGCGGCGTGTCGCTACGGAGATGGGGTGAGGGTGGCATGAGGTGGGAAACGGTGGTAGCGAGCGCGCAATTATCGTCCATTATTATCAAAAAAACATTCTTGTGAAGGATATATGTTGTGATCCATTCACAAAATCGTCAGTTATCGTAATTTTTTTATGGCTTTCATTCGAAGGTACACTTTCGTTGTTGTGGTGGTTTGGTGTCGACGTCGTTGTGGTTATGTTTACAAGTTATCAGCTGTGAAAGCCCAGACCAGTTCTGGCGAGGCAGGCAAGCGAGTCAAGCCAGTTTATGGCAACTTGCTCACCAAAATTTGCTCCTGACGAAAACCAGAGAGTAAATGAACGTAGGCAGACCCTCATGACTCGGTACATTCGCCCTGCCAATGCGCCACAGCCTGCCCCTGCCGACGCTGCCCCTACCAGCGCACCACAGCCTGCCTCTGCCAACGAGCAACAGCCAGGGCAGACATTCAGAGAGAGTTAAAGGCCACGGTGGTTAGCTTAACTAACTCCCTCTATTTCTACACCCCGGAGCTCGTGGGTATTCAAGTACGAGATATGGCAGTGGCGGTACATGGTTGCTATGGGTGATCTTTTTCGCTTGATAATTATAATCTATCTATTCGTAGCTGGTCTTCCTGCCATTTGGGGGAAGCAACCACCCCGGGAGGCGGGTCACAAACCCCCGGCTAACACCCGGTACCCATCACCGCTGGATGGACAAAGGCTTGGGTTTTTATTAAGGAAAAGGGAGCCATTCTGCTTCAGTCTGATGCGGAGCTGTGCGCGTGGTGGTGTGTGGCATCGCATAGTCGCTACCCGCCGGTGTGGTGAGAATGAGATGCCGCAGCTCACCACGCTTATCCCATCACCCCATAACATTATCACCACGAGCGCATGGGATTGTTTTATGGCCTAATTTCGTTTGTATACTTGCCCTGTTCAGTTCTTGAGTCAGCAAACATCATATATACTCAATTTATGAGTATTTTTATGTATATTGCGTGCTCCACACCAGCCTCTGGGCAGTCACTTTGTTTTGACAGCTTACCGTCTTTAAGTACGTCATCAATCTGCACGCTGAATACCAAAACAGCTGATGGCAGTCGCTAGGTCGTGAAGCATGGACGTTAGCGTCTCTGAATGTGGCCCCTGGCCCATCAAACGAGCCCCAGCCTGGCCCTTCAAATGAACCCCTGTCCAGCCTGTCAGAGCTTGAGGGGTTTATGATGGACGTGGCAGAAATGCAAGGCCAACGCTCACTTGCCACACTCCGAGCTCTGGGTCACACTGCGTTGTCATCCAGTGACGAATGAGTAACCTCCAAGATGCCTCGAAACCCCTTGCCCCCGGTGCATAATCCCTATTAGATTTAAGGTAAGCAACAATATGCCTATTTCATCATTTCTATGCATAACTTATCATTTATATGTTTTGATATGCATGGGTGTGAATGAGTATAAATGTACGGGTACGGTAGGGAGGACCGATCGACCAATATAAATTTTTCCCATAGGTTATGTGTTTCACATAGAGCGAATTCACAGAAAACGACGTCGTTTATCGACCAATTTCTTGTTTTATGTGGGACCTTGTGTATTTACCAAGTTGTATTTACCTAGTTGTTTTACAGGGCCTGAGCTACACTCGTGTGGTCCCATCTCCGTATCTACATTTATCCAGTCTTTCTTTCAACTGGTGCACATTATTTGCCGATATCACCTCCTCATTTAGTCCATTCCAAACTTCTACATTTCTATGAGGGAAGCTGTACTTTATGTTGTTCAGGCATCTCCTTATTCCTAGATGTTTTGTATGTCCACTTGTGTATCGACCTTCTCTTTGTTTCCGAGTCGGTAGTGTCTCAGTGTCTGTTTCTTCCATCATTGTTATCAGCTTAATTTTTTTTATTAAGTCCCCTCTTTCTCTTCTCTGCTTGAGTGTTCGTAACTTTATTACCTTCAACCTTTCCTCATAAGAAAGTTCTTCTAGCTCTGTACCATCTTTGTTGCCATTCTCTGTATCCTCTCTAACTTTTTTTCACATGCTTCCTTTTATATGGGGACCATACAATGGCCGCATATTCCATTTTTGGTCGGATCATTGTAGTAATTATCTTTCGCATCATATTTGTGTCCATGTAATGAAATCAATCAATCAATCATTGGGGGCATACGCCGGGGGGCGCGTCGCCTCGCCCACCCTACGACGCCACTCCCGGGGGTCACCACGTGCGAGTCCCCATACAGGCTCCTTTCCCATACCAGGCAGATTTCGACAAGAAACATCAACTTGCCCCAGCCACGAGCCTTGTGGGCGCCCCCTTGGCCTCCTCCACGCCGGATTGTCTCTTACAGATACAACCCGATGGGAAGGATCGGTTTCAGGGTAGTGTGCCACAATCCACATGCCCATATAGCCTAAGTTGGCGCTGACAGACTATGCAGGTAATAGGCCTCAATTCAGTCTCACGGTGCAATCGCTGATTTGACACGTAATCATCCCAGTGATACCCCATGATTCTGCGAAGACACTTATTACCAAAGGCATCGATTCGCCTCTTCAAGTCACTATTTAGTGTCCATGTCTCACAACCATAGAGTAAGACAGGGATCACAAGCGACTTGAAGATCCGGATCTTTGTCCTCCTGCACAGGTACCGACAACGCCAAATACTCCCGCTGAGCGAGTCCATAACACCGTGGGCTATGCCAATCCGCCGTAAGACTTATTGACGTGACCCGCCGTCATTATGGACTGCGCTACCAAGGTATGTAAAACTATCAAGATATCAATGTCCTCGCTGCACACATGAACAGACTGTACTGTTTCATCTAGTAAGCCTCCAAACACCTGGACCTTGGTCTTAAGCAAGGAGACCTCAAGTCCCAAAGGCTTTGCCTCCTCGTGCAGCGCCTCGAGAGCCATCACCAGGACCTCCAGCGACTCAGCAAAGATTACTGCATCATCAGCAAAAACAAGATCAGTGATCTTGGTTTTGCCGACGGATGCTCCACAATCACTTTGATCTACAACTTTGTCCAATACCCAGTCCATACAAGTGTTGAATAGTGATGGGGCAAGGACGCACCCTTGTCTCACTCCTGTATTAACAGGAAAGAAGCTGGATACACCTGCCCCACACTTAACAGCACTCTCAGTCTCAGAATACAGTAATGAAATGCCACTCTAATATTCTTTAACATCCTGTATGTATCTCCAAATATTTCATTTTTATGTTTTTCTGGTTGTAGGTTATTCTGCATTATCACTCCTAGGTCCTTTTCTTCCTGAACCTTTGCAATTATTTTATTTCCTATTTTATATGGCCATTTATTTCTTTATTCGCTTTTTCCAATTTCCATCACATGACACTTATTTACATTAAATTCCATTTCCCATCTTCTGCTCCAATTGTAGATTTTGTTCAGGTCATGTTGTAGTGTTTCACAATCTTAATACAGGAGAACCTCATTTAACCGGCATTTAAAACAACGGCAGCCTCAAAACAACGGCACTAATCGACCCAAGCATTAATTAGGTATAATTATTTCAAAAACTGAGAAAATCGGCAGAAATTTAATTGGGCAAGGCTGTGGTCTACACAGACTCTCTCTCCTCACTCCAACTCCGCCTCTCCCGCCATCCACGATCCTCTACGTCCCTCGTCCACACCATCCAGAGGGCCTTCACCTTACCAATGAGGGGTGGGAGATCGCCTTCCAGTGGGTTCCCTCCCACGCTGGTATCCCAGGCAACGAGGTGGCTGATTCTGCTGCCAGGATGGCCTTAACAGATGTAAACACGACACCCTTCCCTCTGCCGCTCTCCACAGCCACACGCCTCATCTCCCTCATCTCACACACTCGGCGATGCCCTCCGCATCACCTCTATGGGCCAATACCGCAGTGACTCATCCCCCCAGCCGTGGATACGGAAAAAGTCCCGCGTCCTGGATGTCACTCTCACCCGCCTCCACCTGGGGCACACGACACTCACAGCTCACCTGCATCACCTCCGTCTGTCCCCTGACCCCCACTGCCCTTGGTGCATGAATGTTCCGGAGACTATTGAACACTTTCTGCTGCAGTGTCCGCACTTCCACTCACACCGTGTAGTGCTACATTCTCAACTCCTCGCCCTGAACGTCACCACCTTCGACCTGCCCACCCTGCTAGCGGCAGCTGGCGTTCCCCCCTCTCGGCAACACGCCGTCATCCGCCTCACCTGTGCCTTCCTGAGGAAGACAGGTCAACTACCGCACCAGTGATAGCATCATAGGACATCACCAGGGCTCATAGTGTTCCCCAAGGGATCCTCGCAGCCCTAAAACAACAACAACAACAACCTCCAGAAACCACAGTATTTATTGGGATTTTGGGCGATTCCATAAGAGTAACTCAAAACAACGGCAAAATGAGTTATCCGGCATGCGCTCCCCCCCGAGGGTGCCGGATAAACGAGGTTCTCCTGTAGTTTTTTATTTTTCTTAATAGTTTTGCATCATCCGCATATAGACATATACAGGGAGGTCCCGTTATACGAGCATTCGGTATACGAGAATCCGATGATACGAGATGTGTAAATTAGGGTCTATTTTCAATATACGAGATCGAAATTCCAATGATACGACATTCAAACTGGGGTGAGTAAAATTATCAAGTTCAAAATGCGCGCCGTACCACTCCCGGGCTGGACAAAGGGGGATTTGGTTGACCCCAGTGAGGTCACCCCTAGCAAGCCGTGACCTGCAGGGTAATTAAGCATATGGTGCTGCCTGACATTTAGGGGTAATTAGCCAGGTGTGCGGCTCCAACTTTGGGACCGCAGTCAGGTCACCCCTAGCAAGGCGTGACCTGAAGGGTAATTAAGCATATGGCCCGGCCTGACCTTTAGGGGTAATTAGCAGGTGTGAGGCCCCAACCTTGGGACCCCTACACTACCTTCTCTTGTATCACACAGCGTCCCTACATTACGACGTCTTTTTAGCTTGTTATGCATGTTTTATGTTTAATTAATGTGCAGTTGTTATTTTGTGTGCTATTTTCTCTTTCAGAATGCTTTTTCTACAGAATAGGTAGTACAGTGTGGGTAATATAGACGCTGTGTGTTTGTTGTGTTTGCTAGTTTATTTTAGCTTCAAAAACATGTCTTTTTTTTTTTTTTTTTCTTCTTCTTTTAATTGATGGGGTCCTGGAACCAAACCTATATTTTACCATTAGTTATGTGTTTCGTTATACGAGATTTCGCTTTACGAGTATGCCAGGTGGAACCTAACTGCTCGTATCTTCGGGACCTCCCTGTACAGTCAAACCTCGATATAACGGACTAAAGGGGGGGAGGAGTGGTTCGGTATGGCCGATTCTCCGTTATAGCGAGGATATTTTACCAAGGGTGGAAAAATATATGAAAAAACGGAAAAATTGTGAAATAAATGAGAAATAATCACAAACACAACCAGACTGTGTAGCTATGTTGGGAGGTAAACAGTGACTGACTGGCACTACATGCTGAATTTGGTCCGCTCCTACACGTGAAATAAATGAGAAATAATCACAAACACAACCAGACCGTGTAGCTAGTCAAGCTCAAGCTCAAGCTCTAGTGAATGGTAAACAAATTCCATGGCTTCCAAAGGTATTGCTTATTATCATGACTAATGCTCATTATTATATATATTATATAGTTGTGAAGTGCAGTTCTATACACGTGTCACTATTTAGGTCAGTGTAGCGCTGCGTGTCACCTTAGATCAGGGTGATTTAGGGTGTTGAGGTGACAGAGAGATGTAGCAGCGGCCACGCCATAACACTAATAGTCACTATTTTAAACAATACACACCTTCTGCCACTAAATCACTAGCAACACAGGCTCCTTCCTTATATATCTTAATATGTGATACATCAAAACTCCTTAAAACCCAAGCATTCCAAATTAAAATGAGAAAATAATACAATTATGTTGAGTTGACAATTCGAGCGAGACAATAAGCAGTCTAATATGAAAAAAAAAAAAAAAAAAAAAAGTCACACAAATGGAGTCCGTTACATCGAGGTCCGTTATATCGAGGTTTGACTGTACACACAAACCTCGTTTTCCCGGATTAATAGGGGGGAGCACTGGTCCGGGAATCGCAACAGTCCGATGCCATTACCCACCCCCGGACGTTTATCCTACTCTAGTATTTACTGTCCGGCAACCCCCAATATCAACTACCCCGCCGCGGACTTTTACGTCCGCTGAGCATGCTGCCACCTGGCGGGAGGCAGCAGAAAGTGTTCAATAGTCTCAAGAGACATTCCTGCACCAGGGGCAGTGGGGGTCAGGGGACTAACGGAGGCGGTGCAGGTGAACCGTGAGTGTCGTGTGCCCAAATGTAAACAATACGACCGCTGAGCATGCTGCCACCTGGCGGGAGGCAGCAGAAAATATTCGATAGTCTCAAGAGACGTTCCTGCACCAGGGGCAGTGAGGGTCAGGGGACTAACGGAGGCGGTGCAGGTGAACTGTGAGTGTTGTGTGCCCAAATGTAAACAATACGACCGCTGAGCATGCTGCCACCTGGCGGGTGGCAGCAGTAAGTGTTCAATAGTTTCATGAGACGTTCCTGCACCAGGGGCAGTGGGGGTCAGGGGACTAACGGAGGCGGTGCAGGTGAACCGTGAGTGTCGTGTTCCCAAATGTAAACAATACGACCGCTGAGCATGCTGCCACCTGGCGGGAGGCAGCAGAAAGTGTTCAATAGTCTCAAGTTCCTGCACCAGGGGCAGTGGGGATCAGGGGACTAACGGAGGCAGTGCAGGTGAACCTTGAGTGTTGTGTGTCCAAATGTAAACAATACGACCGCTGAGCATGCTGCCACCTGGCGGGAGGCAGCAGAAAGTGTTCAATAGTCTCAGAGATGTTCCTGCACCAGGGGCAGTGGGAATCAGGGAACTGACGGAGGCGGTGCAGGTGAACCGTTAGTGTCGTGTGCCCAAATGTAAACAATACGACCGCTGAGCATGCTGCCACCTGGCGGGAGGCGCGAACACTGACCAGGGGTGACAGGAGACGCTCGGACCGCCGGACAACTTTGTCAATTTACGAGCAGGACCAGGCATTTCAACGTTAAAAAAAAAAAAAAAAAAAAAAAAAAAAAAAAAATTGTCTGGGACTCTTGACATATCCCCGGACCTCAGATTTTGTCCGGCAAATCCGATATCCGGGAAATGGAGGTCCGGGAAATGGAGGTTTGTGTGTATAACTATTTATTTCCTCCGTTATGTCATTGATGCAAATCATGAACATTATTGGTGCCAACACTGATCCTTGTGGTACCCCACAAAATACGTTTCTCCATTCAGACTTTTCATCCTTCACTACTACTCATTTCTGTTGTACTACTGTTCTCATTTCTCTTCCTCTCAGAAACCTTTCCAGCCAGGTTTTGATCAACCATGTGATGCCTCCCAGTTGCTTGCTCTCTACAGGGACCTTATCTGCCCATGTATGGAGTATGTCTCACATGTTTGGGGGGATCCACTCATACAGCTCTCCTAAACAGGGTTGAGTCAAAAGCTTTTCGTCTCATCAACTCCCCTCCTCTTAAATCACCGCCGCAATGTTGCTTCTCTTGCTATCTTCTATCGTTATTTTCATGCTCACTGCTCTTCTGAACTTGCTAATTGCATGCCTCCCCCCCTCCCGCGGCCTCGCTGCACAAGACTTTCTACTCATTCTCATCCCTATTCTGTCAATCTTCCTAATGCAAGTTAATCAGTATCTTTTCTTGACTCTTTCATCCCTTTCACTGGTAAACTCTGGAACTCTCTTCCTGTTTCTATTTGTCCACCTTCCTACGACTTAAATTTTTTCAAGAGAAGAGTGACAAGACACCTCCCGAACTAAATTGGCCCACCCCCGAATTTTTTATTCTCTTACTGTCTTCTTTATGGGACTGGCAACTAAGCAGGCTTTGTGTTACCTCTTTTTGTTGTGTCCTTGGCCAGTCCTTTGTGATATAAAAAATAAATAAATAATAATACTGTGCTAGTTAATGACACTGGTCTATTGGTTCATCCTTCTTCCCATTTTTATATATTGGCACTATATCTGCTCTCTTCCACTCCTTTGGCACTTTTCCTGTAGTTAACCCCTTGAGACCCATAACGTTATGATGAAAAATTGAAAATGCCAAAAAGTAAAGCGTGAATGCCAAAGTATATTTTGTGGTTTGTGCACCTGGCAACCCTGCTGCCAGATGTGCTCGATGTAACGACTAACGAGCTCTGGTAGAAGGGGGGTAAGGGTAACGTATAAGGGAGGAAATATATTTACAAAATGTAATGTATGTGAACAACTGAACATCTAGGTCAAATATTTCTGCTTTCATTGCTTCGTTGGCATGAAGAAACAAACATAGGAACATAGCAATTTTTGTGGTTACGTTTTCCAAGCGAGCTAGCTAAACCTGTGGTGTACGTGTACGAAGGGTGCAGGGATTGCACAGGCCTACATATATATGAAGTGCACGGAGGTGAACAGAGCTGCAAACATGCGTGCGTGCAAACGGAATCAAAATAAAGATTATCACTGCGAGAATGGCTACGTCATGCATGCTCTCTCGACTCGCACCCACTCTATCAGCTCTCGCAGGGCTCAGCTCATGCATCATCACCGTAGAGCTAGTCAGGCAGTATCTATAGACAGTACAACGCTGTATAGCGCAGTGAATCGAAACAGCCATGATTTTTCTCCGTGTATGATAATAAATTCCGACCTTCCCTACGCCGCGATGCACTTTTTAATCCTGGTCTCGACCTGGTCTCGAGCCAAACTCTGAGACCAGAAGCTTCGAGACCAAGATCAAGACCAAGACCACATCAAGCAAGACCAAGACCAAGACCACATCAAACTGGTCACGAGACCAAGACCAGTCTCGAGACCTACAACACTGACAGTTAGGGTTCTTCTTTACACTTTTCAACTACACTACCCTCCCGAGTTTCACGCTTGCTTTCTTCCGGAGCCATAGCGCGAAACTCGCGGATCGCGAAACTCGGGTATTATAAACCCTGTAAAAATGCTTATTTAGTCCGGGTTTTTTTTGTTTTTTTATTATTTTTTATGTGTGTGTGTGTGTGCCTACAGCGCCGTTAGGCAGTGACCTCCAGGGGTGGGATGGTAGGCCCTGGAGGTTAACTTGAGGGCTGTGTACCTACCGTATTTTACAGCTTATAAGACTCACTTTTTCCCCCAAAAATATCCTGAAAATGCCCCAAGCCCCTATCCACCCAGCAGTGAATGGGTACTGGGTGTTAGCCTAGGGTTTGTGACCCGCCTCCCGGGGTGGTGGCTTTGGCCAACACTATGAAGAGAAGAGGAGGGAGGAGAGGAGCTTGAGATTCAGCTTGAGTTGGGAGTCACCCAGCGGATGCTGTTTTGGTCTGAGTGAGTGAGCTTGACACATATCTTGTCAGCTGATGGTAGTGTGACAGTGTTATACGGCAATAACACTGTCACAATGCCTTCCTCTCTTCTCTCCTGTCTCCGCCAGTACCTCCAGAAACCACAGTACCACACGCGTCATGGTTAATCACTTATAAAGGAGTATTTTGTGGTAAATAGTAAGGTAAGGTGCTACTTATTTCGAGGTGTTACCTATCTTATGCAACACCGGCTGCTCCTGTAGAGAAAAACACAAACAAAAGGAAAAAAACAAAGCAAAACTACATACAAGCTATACTAAGCCTATTATAATACAGGGAGGTCCCGAAGATACGAGCAGTTAGGTTCCACCTGGCATACTCGTAAAGTGAAATCTCGTATAACGAAACACATAACTAATGGTAAAATATAGGTTTGGTTCCAGGACCCCATCAATTATAAAAAAAAAAAAAAAAAAAAAAGACATGTTTTTCAAGCTAAAATAAACTCTAGCAAACACAACAATCACACAGCGTCTATATTACCCACACTGTACTACCTATTCTGTAGAAAAAGCATTCTGAAAGAGAAAATAGCACATAATAACATAACTGCACATTAATTAAACATAAAACATGCATAACAAGCAAAAAAGACGTTGTAATGTATGGGACGCCGCGTGATACAAGAGAAGGTAGTGTAGCGGTCCCAAGGTTGGGGCTGCACACCTGCTAATTACTCCTAAAGGTCAGGCCGCGCCATATGCTTAATTACCCTTCAGGTCAAGCCTTGCTAGGGGTAACCTGACTGCGGTCCCAAGGTTGGGGCCGCAAACCTGCTAATTACCCCTAAATGTCAGGTCGCACGATATGCTTAATTACCCTTCAGGTCACGGCTTGCTAGGGGTGACCTCACTGGGGTCAACCAAATGCCCCTTTGTCCAGCCCGGGAGTGGTAGGGCGCGCATTTTGAGCTTGATAATTTTACTCACCCCAGTTTGAATGTCGTATCATTGGATTTTCGATCTCATATATTGAAAATAGACCCTAATTTACACATCTCGTATCATCGGATTCTCGTATACCGAATGCTCGTATAACGGGACCTCCCTGTACTATACTAACCAAGAAGGAAGGAAGACGTGTCCCTTAAGTCTCTTATGGGAGGCGGTAGCAGAGTGGTTAGCGTCAAGATATATGTCAAGCTCGAGCACGAGCTTGACAAACGACCTACAAAGTGATATTAAGCAGAAAAGGTCACAAGAAGAAGAAGAATTCTTTGAGTGGCGTTCTCGGTGATCCGAGTTCGATCCTTGATGAGGGCTGTAAAATCCACTTTAAATCTTTCTCTGCACTGTTGAGTGGCCTAAGAACACCCACACGCTGCCCATTAGCTCTACCTTCGATTGCGAGTGCATCGGAGGACACAGGGGGGCGGCATGAGCCTCTAATCACAGGCATCACTATAGAAATTCTGTCTGTGCCACCACGGGCGAGGGCCAACCATCACAGCCCTCAAGTTAACCTCCAGGGCCTACCATACCACTCCTGGAAGTCACTGCCTAATGGTGCTGTAGGCACACACACACACACACACAAAAAAAAAAAAAAAAAAAAAAGAAGAAAAAAAAAACGCGAAAGTCGGGGATATAATGCGCGAAAGTCGGGATGGTAAGAATTTAGGACTCGGCGCGAAACTCGAGGATCGCGAAACTCGCATAGCGTGAAACTCGGGAGGGTAGTGTATATCCTTCTCAGAACTTTTCTCTTCCTCTTTCCTTATGCACACAAATTCATTTCTTGCTAATTTATAGTCTTCTTTATTTCTTTGTGTCCGATTTTCCTTTACTTTTTTCCATGCCTCATCCCTTTTTCTCTTTGCCCTCTCACATCTTCCATTAAACCACTTTCTTTCCCTTTTCTCTTGGTGTATACATTCAAACCTCGGCAATCGTACATTCGGCTATCGTGCTTTACAGCTATCACGCATAACGCATACCTAAATGTACTACAATCCTCGGCTATAGCGCATCTAGCTACTGCGTTTTACGGCTATCACGGATTTTCTCTCTTTTTTTATTACATATGGGCCTATAGCGCGTGTAAGCAGTGACCTCCAGGGGTGCGATGGTAGGCCCTGGAGGTTCACTTGAGGGCTGTGATGGTTGGCCCTCGCTTATGATAGCGCAGGCAGGATTTTTATAATGACGCCTGTGATTAGAAGAGGCTCATGCCGCCCCCCTGTGTCCTCCGATGCACTCGCCGTTGCAGGTAGAGTTAATGGGCAGCATGTGGGTGTTCTTAGGTCACCTTAACAGCTGTCAAGGCCAGGAAATACATAAATACACAAAACAAAGATAAGATGTATATACAGTTGATTGGTGTATGTTATTATGATGTAAAAAAATAATGGCATCGTTTTCAATCATTATAACATTGAAATGGAGACTTTTACCCAAATACCCTTGAAACTGTCAACATTCCACTACATTTAGCGTTGCTGAGTAATCTATTACATATAGTCAACCCAGCCTATCTTGAGCCCTGGGATGGGGTTGTGGGATTCCCGCATTGTCATTTCACCCTGCCACTAACTCAGCCAGGCCGCCACCCTCCTCACCTCTCTCTCGCTCTCAATAAAGTTTACGTACTTATTTACTTTGTAAATAACTTCTTTTGCTTGGCTGTAAAAACACGAGTGTGATGCGGGGCAACCTTCCATGGCGGGCGAAGGACCATGAAATTATGAATGACTGGGTGACCGAGTGTCAAGGACACTTGGACGGCATTGTCGCAAGAGCTACCCTGCCAAATGTTAAGGAAGGGATAAAGAGTCGTTGTTTTACCCTCATATCGCATGCCATTCATAAAACCATGCAGCCGTACTATAGAAATATATACACACAACCTTCGATTTCCCGGACCTCCATTTCCCGGATATCGGATTTGCCGGACAAAATCCGAGGTCCGGGGATATGTCAAGAGTCCTGGAATTTTTTTTTTTTTTTTTTTTTTCCGTTGAAATGCGGTCCAAGCATATCCTATCACCCCTGGTCAGTGTCCGCGCTTCCCGCCAGGTGGCAGCATGCTCAGTGGTCGTATTGTTTACATTTGGGCACACGACACTCACAGTTCACCTGCACCACCTCCGTCAGTCCCCTGACCCCCACTGCCCCTGGTGCAGGAACATCTCTGAGACTATTGAACACTTTCTGCTGCCTCCCGCCAGGTGGCAGCATGCTCAGCGGTCGTATTGTTTACATTTGGGCACACGACACCCACGGTTCACCTGCACCGCCTCCGTTAGTCCCCTGACCCCCACTGCCCCCCCTGGTGCAGGAACGTCTCTTGAGACTATTGAACACTTTCTGCTGCCTCCCGCCAGGTGGCAGCATGCTCAGCGGACGTAAAAGTCCGTGGAGGGGTAGTTGATATTGGCGGTTGCCGGATAGTAAATACTAGAGTAGGATAAACGTTCAGGGGTGGGTAATGGCCTCGGACTGTTGCGATTCCCGGACTTTTGCGGTTCCCGGACCAGTGCTCCCCCCTATTAGTCCGGGAAAACGAGGGTTGTGTGTACAGGGAGGTCCCGTTATATGAGCATTCGGTATACGAGAATCCGATGATACGAGTTGTGTAAATTAGGGTCTATTTTCAATATACGAGATCGAAAATCCAATGATACGACATTCAAACTGGGGTGAGTAAAATTATCAAGTTCAAAATGCGCGCCCTACCACTCCAGGGCTGGACAAAGGGGGATTTGGTTGCCCCCAGTGAGGTCACCCCTAGCAAGCCTTGACCTGAAGGGTAATTAAGCATATGGCACGACCTGACATTTAGGAGTAATAAGCAGGTGTGCGGCCCCAACCTTGGGACTGCAGTCAGGTCACCCCTAGCAAGGCGTGTTCTGAAGGGTAATTAAGTATATGGCCCGGCCTGACCTTTAGGGGTAACTAGCAGGTGTGCGGCCCCAACCTTGGGACCGCTACACCACCTTCTCTTGTATCACGCGGCATCCCCTACATTACGTCTTTTTTGCTTGTTATGCATGTTTTATGTTTAATTAATGTGCAGTTATGTTATTTTGTGTGCTATTTTCTCTTTCAGAATGCCTTTTCTACAGAATAGGTAGTACAGTGTGGGTAATATAGACGCTGTGTGTTTGTTGTGTTTGCTTTAGTTTATTTTAGCTTGAAAAACATGTTTTTGTTTTTTTCATTGATGGGGTCCTGGAACCAAACCTATATTTTACCATTAGTTATGTGTTTCGTTATACAGATTTTGCTTTACAAGTATGCCAGGTGGAACCTAACTGCTCGTATCTTCGGGACCTCCCTGTACTTTAAAAATAGTTAACGTAACAGCTAACAATATGAGAGAGGTCGTCATCAGCCTGTTAACGGTGAACGTGACAACAATGCGGGAATCCCATAACCCCGCCCGAGGGTTCAAGATAGAGGCGCTGCAAGTAGACGTCAGGACATTAGCAGCGACCTGTGATTGGTTGCTCAATTCCTGGACTTCTCGCAGATTTCGCCACCTCAATCAAGTGTGTGTACTCTCAGAGTGGAGTGATAGTAGTGAAAGAACCTTTGTATAATGGCCGATTTACCTCAACCTCGTCCTCCCACCATTGGCCAGCACAATGCTGCGTCACCTGCACGAGTAAAGGCCGTGTCACACACTCTTTTTCCGGCATCTTTTGGTATTTTGCTACCATTTGATGCCTGATACCGGCATTTTTTGGTAGCAAACGCAGATTCGCGCATGTTCATTCTCTTGCCACCAGTGCTGGCATCTTTGTTTACATCTCGGAGCAGCCGACGCAACACAAGACTACGTACGAACTACACATTTAAGCGAAATAAAGAGAAATGACCAATTTTGGCATATAATGTGCCAAAACACACAAATTGAGGCCAATAGCAGCCAGACAAAGTCTTCCTGCACGATCCATTGTCTGTTTTGGTCGCGGGTACCGGAAGATGCTCGTAGCCGAAACGCCGTGTGACGACATGCGCACCTTTTGCCACCACTACGGGCATCAAATGGTAGCAAAATACCAAAAGATGCCGGAAAATATCGCTTGTGTGACACGGCCTGAAGTTAAACGAGGGGTTAAAAAAGAGGAAGAACTTGACCTATTGGGTTGGCCTGACCAGCAGTTAGTGGTCGGCGAGTGTGAGGAAGAGGATATGGTGCAAGGTGATACTGAGGCAGAACATAAAGTGATTAGTTATTGGAAATCTTACAACGTAAAACAGGCAATTGACTTAGTGGTTGACTGTTGGAACAATGTTACGCCTGCCACTATCAATCATGCTTGGCGTAACATTTTGGAGTTTGCCTGAGGACCGCCAGGTGGCAGTGCCTGGTAACGCAGTCACTCGAGACAGAGATAAATTTTTAGAAGTGGCGGTGGCAGAGGCAAGGCAAATCCCTGGAGCTGGATTTGCTGACATGACTGGTGGACATTAGGGAAATGATTCAGCCTCCTGCAGTGATTGCTGATAATATCATGGATGAGGATGATGTGGCAGGTGAAGCGGACAGCACTGGAGAGGAAGAGGAAGGTGACAAGAGTGAGCGGCGTGAGGGTTTATCTATTGCCGACATCAAGACAGTGATAGATTCGAGTTGCAGTCTACACCACATCCTCGAACAAGGCTTGACTACTAACAGCGAGTTAAACCGTTCGTTAATTCGTCAGGTACTGGCAAGTTATGAGCAGCAGTATCATGACCACATCAACTCTCTCCGTCAACGTCAGATTACAGAGTTTTTACGGAGCCCCAACCAGGCACAGCAACCAGGGAATGGACCGCAACCAGGACCCTTCAATGAGCCCTCTGTCATTGATGAACCATCTGACTTTGAGGGCTTCACTTGTGCAACAATTGAAGACATCCTGGACGAGTTGCAGGCCCGTCCTGGTGGTCATAACAGACAACACTCCACACAAGCCTCAGCTCTCATCCATCTAAGCCCCTCGTCATCCTCAAAAAGGTAAATAGTGCTGTAAAATGTATGTTGTTTTTATGATTCCTGATTTGATGGAATATTTCATCATGTGTTGAAAAACAGGGTAAAAACATGAAATGTGCGGTAAAATATGTGGTCATCTTGGGGGTATTGGCACCAATTATAATTATTATCATTAGTTCTATTGTTCGGCTATCGTGATTTCGGCTATAGCGTGCCGATAGCGGCCACAATTAGGCGGGATAGACGAGATTTGAGTGTATAGTGGTACGTGTTTTTCAACTCCTTTCTCATATATGCTCAGAAAAATGTTGTATTTCACTTGCACATCGGTCACTCTTTTCATTTCTTCCCAGTCAATTTCTTCATAGTATTTTTTCAGTTCTTCCATGTTAGATTTTCCAAAGTTTCTTCTGCTCCTTTTGTACAATTCATCTTCCTCTTTCGTCTCCATTTCTAAGGTCATATGGTCACTTTTTCCAATGGGGCACCCATAATTGATCTCATTTGCTAGGTCTATACCTTTTGTTAACACTAGGTCAAGTCTTGCTGGTTCGTCATCTCCCCTATATCTTGTGTTTTCTGTCACCCATTGAGTCATCGTGTTTTCCATTGTCAGTTTCAACAATCTGTCTCCCTAGGTATTTTCATTTCCTCCTTCAAATGTCTCCAATTTTACTTCTTTGCAGTTAAAATCTCCAACCAGCAGTATCTTTTTACTATTCTTGATTATTTTGTTTAAGTACATACTTCAAGGTGTCTTCTAATATTACTTTCTCATGTTCTTCCTCGTTCCAGGTATTTGATCTGGGATCATAGGTTGCCACTATTGTCTGTGTTTCTCTATTTCTGACTTTTATTTGTACACTCACTATTTCAGCTCTTCCTTCTCCATACTCCACTTTTCTTACCTTCACCCCTAATTTTGTCAGTATCATAACTCCACCACCTCTTCTACCACTTCTGTCCCTTCTCCACATGTTGTATTTGTTGCTTAGTATCACTTGGATCTTCCTTTACTAATTTTGTTTCTGTTAAACACACTACGTCTGGATCTTTATTTAATAAGTAATCTTTTAGTTCTAGCCTTCTTGGTATAATTCCATGTATATTTGTATACATCACTTTAATTTCTTTTTTTGCATAATTTTTCCTCACCCCATTTTCCTTTAGTCTTTTTTCTTTATATACCACTTTCTCACTCTTTCGTTCAGAACCCTCCAAAAAAAGTCGCATTTTCTTCCTCCGTTCTTTCTTCATTTCTCTGTTTTACTTCTTGGATTTCTTTCAACTTATTCCTTTCTTCTTCATTCAGTGCTTTTTTTATATAGACTTCCCTGAAATCTGCAGTTGATCTCAGCGAAGGCTCTCTCAAGAATTTTTTCTGCTGCCGTCTGCGATTTTAGTCTTAGTTTTATGGGTCTTTCTTTGCCTTCTGCATAAGGTCCCAATCTTACTGCTTCTTCCACTTCATCTGCAAATCTTGCCTCTTCTTTCTCATCATTAAGCTTCATCAGAACGTCCTTACTGATTTTACTTCTTCACTTTCTTTCTTTAATTTAAACAAGATATTCTTCTCCTTCAGTCCAAGAATAATGTATGTATGTGAGTGTATGTGTGTGTGCGACTTACTACTAGTAATCAAAATAACGAAAAAAATAGTCAATAATAATAAATAATAAAAAATGTATTAATGACGACGATAATAATAATAATAATAATAATAATAATAATAATAATAATAATAATAAAAATAATATCAAAAATAATAATAAAATCAATAATAATAATAATAATAATGATAATAATAATAATAATATAGCAACAAACCAACTGTGTGGGTGTGTGTATTCATCTAGTTGTATTTTTTTAGTTGTATTTTACAGGGCCTGAGCTACGCTCGTATGGCCCCGTCTCCATAGCTACATTTTTTCATTCATCCTTAGTGCTTAGTGTTGGCCATAGCCACCATCCCAGGAGGCGGGTCACAAACCCCCGACTAACACCCGGTACCCATTCACTGCTGGGTGGACAGGGGCTCGGGTTTTAAGAAGACCGCCCGTCTGTCTTCGCTCCGCTTGGGGATTGAACCCGGGACTTCTCGGTTGTGAGCCAAGCGTGCTAACCGCTATACGAGTTGGAGAGGATACAGAGAATGGCAACGAAGATGGTACCAGAGCTAGAAGAACTCTCTTATGAGGAAAGGTTGAAGGAAATAAAGTTACCAACACTCGAGCAGGGAAGAAAAAGAGGAGACTTACCGTATTTGCCGGCGCATAAGATGCACTTTTTTCCCTTAAAAAGGAATGCAAAGTTCACCCTGCGTCTAATGCGGCCATATTAGCGAATGAGAGGTCAGGCGGAGAATGTAGAACAGCCGGTGGTGTATTACTAAAGGGGTCTGGAGTGATCTGTGTTGAGCAGTAGTCCACTGAGCGCAAATTGCAAATTTCAAACTGATCATTCAAACTGAGTGCAAATTTGTAACTGTGTTATCAACAGTGATGCATAATACTAAGAAAAGGTTGGAGTTTAAGAGAAAACATGAGCTGGGGCAACAAGATAGCGATTGTTGCTGCCAAGACGGCCGTGTCAGATGTAAACATCAACCACCCCCCGCTGCTGCTCTCCAATGTAAAACGTCTGATATCTCAGGTCTGCCGCTTCACCTGGGATACTTCACTCGGCGAAGCCCTCTGCGCATCCACCTTGGGTCATTACCGCTCAGACTCCTCCCTGCACCCATGGAAAAGACAAATATCCCGCATATTAGATGTCGCTTTAACCCGCATTCGACTCGGGCCACACAAGTTGACACAACAGTTGGAAGATGATAGAAGGGAGGCAGAAAATGGTGCTGGAATTTTCGCTGGAATGAGTATTGTTGATAAATGGAATAGTGAAACAAAGAGCGTGTTAAAGTTTTATTTGAAGGAGTGTGAGTGGTGAGAGGGTGGTGTAGTATCTTGGGGAGTCTGTCTATACACACAAGGATGGAGAAAGGGCGTCGTGGCTTTGTAGTTTATTTGACAGCGAGTCATTGTACAACGTGCGGACAAGAGGTGCGCGGCGTGTGTATCTTTGTGTGTCCTGTGGCTGACTGAATTACCTGGCTGGTGTTGCAGTTGTGTCGGCGAGGACAAGTCAGGTCAGCGTCAGGTCACTCTCTAATCCTGGTCCCAGATATGGGGGTGGCCTAAGCCGATGCAGGTGTGTATGTGCGTGTGTGTGTTAGCGCCGCTACAGTTGTAAGCAGGGTGAGATAGGAGACAGCATAGACCCTTATACCACCTCGACCCTTCAATCCTCACCCCTGTACTTTTCCGGATAAGGAAACTGTATGAAAGTGCTAATAAAAAGGTTGCAACGGTACCTGTAGATGGGACAAAAGTCTTCTACACGGTACACCAAGACCCATCACAGCGCCACACCGTCCGACTCAAGGCCGAATCACACCATACCATCATGGTGACACGGCACCGTCTCATCACATTCGTTAGAATTTCATACATTCAAACAAATAGATGTGTTACACTAAACCGTGCGCCGCCGTCACGGCTCCAATACATCACCGTCCTGTCACGTAACGGTTTCTGGGGAAGAATAGTTTAACATAATGAGACTGTTCCGTGCTGATAATTGTCATTTTCTCAAGACTTTATGTACCCAAAACAGTGTCTTTTAGAGTTCAACTCCTCTTCTTCATCCAACATATCGAAGTGCTATTAATGCAAATTTTTTCAACCATAGCCTCTGAGGCACCATGTCTGCTTATAGGGTGAGCAGGAACTGCCGAAAATGACGGAACCTTGACGAATAGTGTGAATACAAGGAACGGCTGACGGAACGCTACCGTGATTTCAGACTGTGAACCAGCCTTCACCTGTAGCTATCTTCCTGAAGAAGACTAATCAACCCTCGCGACTGTGATAGATTCATAGGTGTAAACAGGGCAAATATCGTCGATCCCGACAACGGTGCCCTTCAACAATTACAACAATAACAACAAGGTAGAGATGGTTACCTTACAGTGTTATCTAAATGTCTTCGTAAATTTTTGTTATTGGGCAACCACCGATTTCGAGGCCAAAACTTAGTCCTCCTGAATAGTTTGGATGTGTTTTGACTTAATCTGGCTCTCGTTTTTGTCGGAAATCAATGTTTGTTTACATGTGTGTGTGTGTGGGGGGGGGGGGGGGCAATCTGCCCCTCCAGGTCTGCCCCGCAAACATTGCTACGCTTCACACTGCCATATTATTGGTATTTTCGTTTTTTCTCTATATCATCTGTTACTAAACCAAACCCCACCTCTAACCTAACATAATCTGATTGAACCTAACTTAACTTTCCGGCTGAAATAACGATAGATTTTCGGTACTACGTGTAATGCCATTATTATTCTATTACGCCATGGGAAGTGGGGCTCAAAATACTCAGAATGAAGAAAGCTACACGATGATTGTAGGTAAGATTCCTAGGACTTTTGAAAGCCCACTACCAAAATAATACCAATATCTATGCAAATTTTCCACAAGGTCTAAACACATAGCAGAATAGCAGAAAAGCAGCAAAGGCATACCTACAACATTAAATCTAAGCTATATGTCATAGGTAGCAAAATATGAGAATATCAATTCGTAGGGGCATCCTGCAATATATTATGACCGATTTTGGTTACCCTGTCATTCCTTTTACATTTTAACTAGTATAATTTTCTATTCACATTCACTGCACTGTGAATATTGTATTTAGGTACATGCTCATAATCATTTGCTTTCCCCTACAAATCCCTTTTTTTTTCTTTCTTTTTTTAAATAACTTGATAAATTTACGAAAAAAAAATTTCCCCTCAAAAACAACAATATTTTTTTCTCTCAAAACCTCCTTGTAAAATAGGGGTGCGTCTTATGCGGAGGTGCGTCTTATGCGCCGGCAAATACGGTAATTACAATCTTTAAGCTGATAACTAAGATGGAAGAAACATACAATGAGAGACTACTGACTCAGAAGCAAAGAGAAGGTCGATACACAAGAGGACATACAAAAAAACTAGGAAAAAGGAGATGCCTGAACAACATAAAGAAGTACAGCTTCCCTCATAGAAATGTAGAAGTTTGGAATGGACTAAACGAGGAGGTGATATCGGCACATAATGTGCACCAATTGAAAGAAAGACTGGATAAATGTAGATACGGAGACGAGACCACATGAGTGTAGCTCAGGCCCTGTAAAATACAGCTAGGTGTAATGCGAGAAAATGGGTTAATCCTGTGACTCACGATTGACGAAAAGTTTACATTGAGTGGTGAGAGTAAAGTAATACATATATAGCTAGTAATTAAATGCTCACAATTTTTCTTCACTCCTCAGTCCTTAATCAGTTAGATATAGGTTCCGGCAATATTTTATACCCGTGGTCGCTAGTGACGTCATGGCAAGAAGGCGAGGTAGGGAAAAATACACGCGATCGCTCTCTCTCTTGCCAGCCCTCGTCGAGAACACACGGCCGAAGAGTCGTGTCTTACAACCCTTTTCGAAGGGTCTGGAGCTGGGAACAATGAGCTGAGTGAGCTGAGCTGAGCTGAGTGGGTGGTTTAACCCTTGAGGGACCCACGTGTATGCTGATGGTGGTGGTTGTGTGTTGCTGAGCTGTGCTGAGTGGATGACCCGCTGATACACCAGTATATAGAGCTAAGGCCATGATTCATCGCGAGTGTTTGTGTGTAGATAGGTGCATTACCTAGTGACGGTGGTTAGGAACTTTTGGGATTATGTTAAGCCCGAGTGAGAATTGAGTCGTTTCGGGTATTATTATTGTTTCGTGATTTTGGTGAAATCTTAGAGTGGGGATGTGAATACTGGTATCAACACAGTGATAATTATAAAAGAACCCTGTTAACGAATCGTTTAATTAGGTCCCCAGTTATCCTCATATATTCTCTAAATCTTTAATTTTTTTTCCCACTTATTGTGGGTGGTGGCAGCGTAATTGCCAGGTTTGTGGAGCCCTTCAAGTTAACATCCAGCTATAAGGGGGGGCGCTACATAGGTAAATACAAACTCACCCACACAAGCTTATACACACACACAAGTAGGTATTATTTTACGATGGCACCAAACTTCCCTACACAATTGGGAGCAGGGTTTTTGTTTACCTTATTGTATTCTAAGAGACATTTTTGTCTTTGAGCTTTCCGTCGCAAATCAATAGTTTCGGAGGTATAGAACATTTTAGGTGGGGGGAGGAATGTCTCTCCTTGTTTACAAAATGCCTCCCTATTCCTCTTCTTGTGACCTGCATCGCTTTTGTTTGGTATTTTAATAAACTTTTTTTTATTATTGGACCCAGTTAGGAGGTTAAAGGTTAGGTTAGGTAAGGTAAGGTAAGGTTAGGTTAGGTTAGGTTAGGTTAGGTTAGGTTAGGTTAGGTTAGGTTCAGGTTAGGTTAGGTTAGGTTAGGTTAGGTAAGGTAAGGTAAGGTAAGGTAGCCACGGGTGCGCCTCCGAAACAAAAGCGATACAGGTCACAAGAAGAGGAAGAGGGAGGCATTTTGTAAACAAGGAGACATATTCCTCCCCCCACCCAAAATGTTCTATATCTCTGAAACTATTGATTTGCGACGGAAAGCTCAATGAGAAAATGTCTCTTAAAATACAATAAGGTAAACAAAAACCATGCTCCCAATTGTGTAGGGAAGTTTGGTGCCATCGTAAAAATTTACCGACAAGTATTGTTGATCAAATCAACAAAATTTGTTTGATTGTAAATCAACAAAATACCAAAGAACAGGACTGAAGAAGGGAGATGAAGACGCTACATGAAAACGAGTACAACAACTGCCCAGGAACCTAGATAAGTGTTAAAATAGGGCCTGAACAGGGTTGTGGTCCACGTAGAGATAGAAAAGTTGTGTACATTTAATTTTTTTATTTGGCGGACACCTCAAAACCAGGATCAGAACTTAAAAGAACCCTATTAGACTTCTCTGACTTCACTGAAGAGGGAAAGGAAGTAACATTGCACTCCAGAGTGATCAGGGTGGAGGAGGAAGGAGACAAGACCAAATTAGACGTGAGGAGACTGATGGAAGAGTTCAAATGTATGAAAGGCATGATTGAGGCAATCATAATGTATAAAAAGCATTTGATAAAGTTCCACTTAAGAGGCTACTTTGGAAATTGGAAAATATTAGAGGAATCAAAGGGATGATCAAAACCTGGATGGAAAGTTATCTGAGAGGAAGAGAAATGAGAACAGTAGTGAAGGATGAAAAATCTGAATGGAGAAAGGTATTTAGTGGGGTACCACAAGAATCAGTGTCGACACCAATAATGTTCATGATTTATGTCAATGACATACTGATGAAATAGTTATATTAGTTTGTTTGAGGACGATGCAAAACTATTAAGAGAAATAAAAACCTATATTGTGAAAAATTACAAAATGACCTGAACAAGATCTATGAATGGAGCAAAAGATAGTAAGTAATATAATGGTACCGTAATATTTACCATTTTGGTAAGTTTATCCCTAATTTTCCGCCTAACCTGTACTACCCCACCAGGGTGAATTAATAAAATAGTACACACCTGAAACACACTAATGATTCAAACTCTGGAAGCAAGTAGTTCAAGACATGTTGTTGTTGAAGGGCAGTGATGCCACTGTCAGTAGTTCAAGACAGTTCCTCAAACACAAACACGTCACGTCACCAGCTGTCTTGTGATGAGCATGAGGTTGAGTTGGGAATCTCCCAGCTGTAAATGTCGGTGAAGCCTTTGGTTCGGCGTTCTCCTTTCTTCTTCTTCTTCTTCTTGTGACCTTTGTCGCTTAGTATCGCTTCATAGATCCTCTTCAACTTATCTCCTTCGATAACGAACTTGTCAACTTTTCCCATGTCTATTTCACCTGGGATGCTCAAACGTTTTCATTAGTTTTCAGTCCTTGCACCTACGTACAGTATGTCACGATTGTAGCCAAAATGCCGCCAGTTGGCGCTCTGATTTTCTATAGTGGAGGTCTAGAGGACCAACAGCTGGTCGGCGAGGCTGAAGGTCTCAACAAATATGGTAATTTTTTCCCTACCAAAGAAGTTTATCAGTATAAATGATGTAGGTAGCCTACTGTTATCTTCGGAAATGTTTGTACTATAACATTTTAACATAAAACACAGTAAAACACACTAAAGAAATGCCAGTATGAAGAAAAATGCATTAACTTAAACTCGTCGCCATATAAAATATTGTGAGAACTTATTACATGGAGCATATCGATAGAAGCGGAATTGTAGTATTAGCTTTCCAGTGATATATTTCGTTTTCTGATATATGAATTAGCACCATGCATGACTTAGTGTGACGGAAATTATGCTACCGTAGATAACAGTTACGTCGCCAGGACAGCTTTTTTTCTGTTTACAGACGTGTGGTGGCGTTAATACTTAGCTACATTTCTACATACATGATTTCAGGAAAGTTAGAAGAGGCTATCTGGAGAGTCTGTGTCATTTTATGTCTTCACCTGTGTCATAGTATGGCTATAAATGAACAAAGTACAAAAATATTTACAAAGTGGCTACCAACAGTAGAGTCGCCATCTAGTGTTTATTTACTGAGTGTCGTACCGCTGTCGTCGTCGCCCGAAAAAAACACGCGTAGCGAAATTTGAAACCGTCTATACTTGCAGATACAAAGCATAAAACAACGCTGAAACAGGGTAGATTATACAGTCATGATATAAACTACTGTGTGTCATCTTCAGTGGCACATAAAAATCAATAGTGATCATGCTATAATTCGTAATATATGGCGCCTGGCGACATGATAGGTGGCGACTTTACTGTTATCTACGGTACACATATGGTTAGCTATATTAGACTGTGAAAGGTCACAATACAAACGAAAAAGGTAAATTTGGGAGACTATACAACTTTACAGTATCTATTGCATTACGTCACAAGATGATAATGAGATGACTGTTGAGAACGGTTTATGGAACTGTCGCCGATAGGAACTGTCGCCGAAGCATCAAACGAGAACTGTCGCCGACAATGGAACGCTCGCCGACGCGGAAATTCTCGGCGACAGTTCCATTTGGAATAGATGTAAAGGAAGAGTAAAGGGTTTATGGAACTGTCTTCTATGGAAGACTATGAAGAGTCTGTCCCCAACCCAGACGAAGCCCATGCTCGGGGCAAGTCTAGCGTTTCAAATGGGGCATTTCTACAACTTGGCAAGTTGACGCGCATCAGTAGCCGTCGAGCTGTCCTGCCTACCATTTCTTTTTCTTTTTTACTATTAAAGGCTTATTTCTATTATTTACAAGGATTTTTCTTACTATTGCTGGATTACAATTAGTATTATAAGGATCTTTCCTTGTATCAGAGGCTTATAGTATCATTATCTGGCTCTCTCTAGTACAAATGGTACCTGGACCTGTCGCCGATAGGAACTGTCGCCGATATCGGCGACTATTCCAATTTTTCACGTCGGCGGGAGTTCCAATTAGAGAGAACTGAAACTCGAGAAATGCCAGTGGTCGCTGGCAGTTTTAACTCAAAGGTTGGTCTACTGTGTTTTCCCTCCGCGACTAATATTTTTCATAAATCAATTTCGCAATGAATATTGATGCACCGCATCTGAATACTAAAAAGAACGTTTTCTGTTGTTCTAGTAAGGTATGCATGACATGCATACGATTAAACGTTCTAAGATAGCAATTTAAGGCAAATTACTCGCCTCGAGAAAACAGAGCTTAAATATTTTTTACATGTATATGTGGCATGTAAAATTTGGGCGATGTTCACACTGTTTTCTAAGACAGTACGCTGGTCTGGCAAACGCTTGTCAAAATACAATAAGCAATGCCTTGGAAAAACGAAAGAATAAAGAATGCCGAAATCGGCTGTTCCCTGCGACAATGTAGGTTATAATTGTGGAAAGGAAAACACGCCCCCGGCGGGGAGTGGTGGGCGGGGAGATTGTGGCGGGGGGGTTTGAATCAAAACTTTGCCACTTCACGCGTCAAATCATTGCACTTCAGGCTTTCTATCTGTTTGATACACAAAATAACAAAAACATATGACTCCCCTAGGTATAGATAACTTCTAAACATACGTTATTGACTATATAATATCATAGAGTAGCATTTACCTCGCCTCCCAACTTAAAACCCTACTTGGTTATTTGGTTATATACAATGTTTTACAGAATCAGGTTTCTATACAATATACATATAGAAGAAAATCTTTCTTAATATTATACTTTGTGTTTTAAGTGCAGTGGAATAAGCCCATATTTTTCTTTCAAGTTGACCAACTTTCACCAAATTGTGAGTTAAAATGCCAGCGAACCCCTGGCATTTCGGAGTTGCAGTTCTTCTAATTGTCGGCGACGGTTCTAGTTCTTGATCTTGATATTAACAGTACCAAAATAATCATTTAATAAGCTTTTTAAACATGTTCTGCATTCAGGGAAATTTAAAAACCCGCAATAACTTGAACTATCAAAGACTTTCAATGGGAGAAATATACTTGTAAAGTTGCAACACCCTTTTCCTGACTCCGCCCCCTTGGAGACTTGACCTGGCATCGCAAGCGACGCAAGGCGATCGCAATAGTACGGCCTAGGGTCGAAGACACCTTCACCTCCCTCTCCTTAATTCTCTCCTTCTCTCATTC
>JACEEZ010026311.1:468198-485698 GCA_016584305.1 Chionoecetes opilio
CGAGAATCTCCGCGTCGGCGAGCGTTCCACTGTCGGCGACAGTTCTCGTTTGATGCTTCGGCGACAGTTCCTATCGGCGACAGTTCCATATACCGTACAAATCAGCCAAGTGATGCGCCTCGAAGCGGTAGAGGTCACAAGAAGAAGAAGATCACGCCAAGGTAGAGTGTTGAGGAATTTATGGCGGAAATTAATATATCTTTCTATACCGCCCCATCCTCTCCTCCTTAGTATATTGAATATGTGATTGTCGGCTATAAGGGTTGGGTTAGATGAGATGTGGGGTATTAATTTTATTTAGTAAGTTGATATCAAAAGGAATAACTTGGCACTACTTCAAAGTGTGTGGAGCGGCGGTGATGAGGCCCGGGTTAACGGGGAGGGGCGTGACCTACCGCTCGGTGCCCACAACCACTTGAGTCAAGAACATAAGGAAACTACAAGAGGCCGGTAGTCTTACGTACACGTGGTAGTTCCTTCAACACATGTACATTATCTACATCCACCTTTCATCCCAAGCACTATTTTCGAAGACAACAATATATTATTTTTCCGATGTTCTGGCCTCTTAAGTCTGTCATTAATGTTACAGATGCCAGTGACCACCAGAATTTGTAATGAATGGTGGTCAACTAAGGGTTGCCAGATTATCTAACACAGTATTTCCCAACCTGGGGGAAATTTCCCCCTGGGGGAAAATTTCAGGATTCTAAAGGGGAAATTTATCTGAGGGACATCTAAATTACTAGCATTTAGTCGACAGAAAAAAATCTCTTAGAGTTCAGAGTTCAGCTATTGACTTCTTTTTTCTTTAAGTGCCCAGCAAACACAAAGACGGAGGGCCTCCGGAGGCCCTCCGTATGTCTTACCGGCGGCCCAACGGAAGTGTACGACGTAGGGCCGCTGGGAATTTGCTCAGAGGCTCAACGGCGGGCCGCTCCCAGCGGCCCGCCGTAGAGCATATGACCATTTGCCGCTGTTATATTAACTGATTGGGGAAATATTTTTTGGTTATGTTTTTCTAATAGATTGCAGATATAGTAATGTTTTAAGGGGTGTTGCACAGCCCATTAGCCGATTAATAGACTAATGTGCTATTCAACACTTAAAAACATTACTATATATGCAATATGCTTAGAAAATTTAACCAAAAATATTCCTATGTCGTTATCCAGTAATACAATGAAAAGGAGATCATAATTGCTACGGACATTGTTTATTTCATAAGTAGGCCTACAAACACATTTTTCGTTATTGGGTATACATGGTGGTGTACGTGGAACACTGAACAGCCATGTAGAAGGATATTGGTTGCGGCGAACCACATAACTGCATCCACCCACTTGTGCGTTTTCCCCCTAACTGATTTTACTCACTGACTGTGACTGACACAGCGCTCGAGGAATTCCTAAAAAAACGCGTCGTACTGCAATTATTTATATTATTCAGTCTATTTCGATATAATGAAGGAGCGAAAACATGTTATAACTAAGTTCTCATTATGTTATCGACTGGTTAAGGGTGACAATTTAAGGCCTTTTGTGGGTTTTTAACCCTTTGTAATGGCTTTCGTACGTCTGGCAGTTTAGTGCATTGGTAGCTCGGAAATTATTTCAAATAATATTCTATTCTAAATTATGATATTATCCATTTTAACTCCATCATCTACATATTCCTTATTAGGTGTACCGTTGAGTATTGAAATGTGTTGATAATTATATGTTGGAAATTATTGAAATTAGGGAAAATATGACCTTGTGCTATCCCGTAATCTTTGCTCGGATAATCAAATGTTATTTTTATATGTAACTACACACATAGACTAACTGATAACCTTTTTCCATGTAAAATCCTTCCTATGTACGTATCTCATCTTTATTTCTATGTATCTCTGGGTGTTGCTGATCAAGCTGGCAATATTTGAAATAAACTGATATATGATTATTTCTATAGACTATTATAAAAACTTCTATAATCAATTTTTAATAGCTTGAACAGGCCTAATAATAGTGATGGTACCGATATTGAGATACTATGTATATTTCTGTGTTAATATATATAATATGAAATGAATATTTCCCACTAACAAATAGGTACCAACGGGCCTCCGGAGGATTGACGTCAAGTTGCCGCTGCTTGTCACGACTGATGTATTACTACATCAAGATAATCATATAACTGTTATTTCAAAATGTTTACACATAGAAATATTCAATTCTTCAAATTCTGTACATTAATTTTCAACATAGTAATTTTCCCGTCTGAAAATACACCAGCGGCCCTTCGGAGAGCTGACGGAGGTAAATTTGCCGCCGGCGGCCGCCGTTCGCCGCTCGACAGCCTACGTAGGCCCGCCGGTGATGGTTAGCTGGGTGTATATATATATAGAGAGAGAGAGGATAGTGTCTATATACTTGTTATTAAGCATGTAAATGTTGTGTTTTGGCTACTTTTTTTCTTCACCACATGAAGGTGGGAAATCCGGATGGTTGAACAAGGGGAAGGGGGAAACAACAGAACAAAGGTTAGGAACCACTGATCTAACATAAATAAAAGACAGAATTCCCATGGAAATAGGACAATTTAATGATAAAAGGACAGTCAAATCTCACCACTCATTACTACCACACCCATACCTCACCACTCATAACTCACACATCCATACCTCACCACTCATTACCCACACATCCATACCTCACCACTCATTACTCACACACCCATACCTCACCACTCATTACTCCCACACCCATACCTCACCACTCATTACTCACACATCCATACCTCACCACTCATTACTCCCACACCCATACCTCACCACTCATTACTCACACACCCATATCTCACCACTCATTACCCACACATCCATACCTCACCACTCATTACTCCCACACCCATACCTCACTACTCATTACTCCCATACCCATACCTCACCACTCATGACTACCACACTCATACCTCACCACTCATTACTCCCACATCCTTACCTCACCGCTCATTACTCCCACATCCATACCTCACTACTCATTACTCCCACACCCATACCTCACCACTCATTACTACCACACTCATACCTCACCACTCATTACTCCCACATCCATACCTCACCACTCATTACTCACACATCCATACCTCGATCACCACTCATTAATCACACACATACCTCACCACTCATTACTCACACATCCATACCTCACCACTCATTACTCACACACCCATACCTCACCACTCATTACTCACGCATCCATACCTCACCACTCATTAACTACTCACACATCCATACCTCACCACTCATTACTCACACACCCATACCTCAATACTCATTACCCACACATCCATACCTCACCACTCATTACTCACACATCCATACCTCACCATTCATTACTCACACATCCATACCTCACCACTCATTACTCACACACCCATACCTCACCACTCATTAATCACACATCCATACCTCACCACTCATTACTCACACCCATACCTCACCACTCATTACTCCCACATCCATACCTCACCACTCATTAATTACTCACACATCCATACCTCACCACTCATTACTCACACATCCATACCTCACCACTCATTACTCACACCCATAGCCAGAGCTGGGCAGTATTTAAATACATTTGTATATAAATACATTTGTATTTAAATACATTTGTGTATTTAGAACTGTATTTATAAATACATTGGTTTTCACGTATTTTAATACAGTATTTAAATTCTTTAATAAGTATTTAAATACATTGTATTTAAATACTCATAATATAAAAATATAAATACTTTAATCAGTTAATTACTCAATAACCTCAATTAATAATCTCAATTACTCAAGATAATTAATCAATTAATTAAATATACAAAAGGAAACTATCGTTAATCAAGAATTACTGAATACATGTTAAAAATTGTACCTATTTAAAATGTATTTACAAATGTATTTAAATACATTCCTAAAATGTATTTAGTATTTGGTATTTAGATACATTTCTCCCATGTATTTAGTATTTAGTATTTAAATATATTCAATGTATTTAGTGCCCAGCTCTGCCCTACCTCACCACTCATTACTACCACACCCATACGTATATATATCACCACTCATTAGTCATTACTACCACACTCATATATATCACCACTCATTACTACCACACTCATATATATCACACTAACCACTCAATATATCACCACATACACCACTCATATATATCACCACTCATTACTACCACACTCATACCTCATAACTCATTACTCACACACCCATACCTCACCACTCATTACTCCCACACTCATATCTCACCACTCATTACTCAAACACCCATACCTCACCACTCATTACTCACACATCCATACCTCACCACTCATTACTTACACATCCATACCTCACCACTCATTACTCACACATCCATACCTCACCACTCATTACTCACACACCCATACCTCACCACTCATTACTCACACATCCATACCTCACCACTCATTACTCACACATCCATACCTCACCACTCATTACTCCCACATCCATACCTCACCACTCATTACTCACACATCCATACCTCACCACTCATTAATCACGCACCCATACCTCACCACTCATTACTCCCACACTCATAGCTCACCACTCATTACTCACACACTCATACCTTACCACTCATTACTCCGAAACTCATAGCTCACCACTCATTACACCCACTCATAGCTCACCACTCATTACTCACACACCCATACCTCACCACTCATTACTCCGAGACTCATAGCTCACCACTCATTACACCCACTCATAGCTCACCACTCCCCAGCAAACACACTACGTAAACCTTACGTTTTGAGAAGGTAGCGTTTTGGTAACGTTAGGAAAATTCGTAATATATACGTAAATCATACGTACACTCTTGAATTGTGTATGTTGTATTTAGGTAGTGTTTGGTAACGTCGCTACGATACGTTTTTTCAACGTAATTAAGACGTTATAGTAATACGTATTTCTTCTACTAATATATTACGTAGTGGTTTTACGTTTCAATTACGTATTTATAACATCATGATGTAACGTGATATTAGAGAATTCAAAACGTTATATATACATAATGAATACGTGGATACATATGTTAGAGATACGTGAGTATTACGTTAATATGAATTGTCTATGTTGTATTTAGGTAGTGTTTGGTTACGTCGCTACAATACGTTTTTCAACGTAATTAAGACGTTACAGAAATACGTGTTTCTTCTACTAATATAGTACGTAGTGGTTTTACGTTTCAATTACGTACTTATAACATCATGATGTAACGTGATATTAGAGGATTCAAAACGTTATATATACATAATGAATACGTGGATACATATGTTAAAGATACGTAAGTATAAAGTTTTTAGCACGTTTATAGCACCTTTAATTTTTTTTTTTAATTTACGATTTTGTGACGGAAATACATATGGTTTACATTTAAAATACGATTGCTTGGATGAAGAAATTTAATTTGAAGTAAATAGTAAATTTCAGGCAGGGCCCCAAGGTTATTATGCATGCACTGTTTCTTATTATAGTCTATGTAGAAACGTTTTCTATTAGGTTCATATTAGAGAAACATGTTAATTAATACGGTATACAATTATAAGTTCTAGTATATCAAATTGTATTATTTGTTATGCTTATTATATAATCAAATGTAATGATTTCAAACTTTTAAACGGTAAACTTAAAATATATTCATAACTATAATCAATAAAAAAGTTACATACATGATATTATGGGATATTGGGACTACTTAGATTTTTAATTTTGTAGGATTAAAAAATATCTGAAGGAGTATATATTTTCACATTGGCACGAGGATCATTAAGTAAAAGCTAACCTACTGTGGCAACACATAATGATCACCTCATAATCAGGATAGGCACTAGCTTACTGCCCTTAGTCACATAACCACATCCTTTACCTTTCTTTTAATGCACATGTATAGGTTGTGAGAAGGTGATGGTACGTGATAAGAAGGTAGTACAGAGGTTGTAGTTACGTGTAAATGGTTGTGGCAATGTGTTTGCTGAAGGTAGTAGTAACGTAGCAAAAACGTAATGGGATGTAGCAAATAGGTTGTGAGAAGGTGATGGTACGTGATCAGAAGGTAGTACAAAGGTTGTAGTTACGTGCAAATGTGCTTGCTGAAGGTAGTAGTAACGTAGCAAAAACGTAATGGGATGTAGCAAATAGGTTGTGAGAAGGTGATGGTACGTGATCAGAAGGTAGTACAAAGGTTGTAGTTACGTGCAAATGGTTCGCTAAATGTTGTATAAAGGTTGTCCGTTACGTAGTGAAATACGTAGTTAGGACGTACCTGGGCGTCCACACAAATTCGTACTAGTTACGTATATTTGCTACGTAAAAGTTACAAAACCGCTACCTTTATATTACGTAAAAAATACGTAACTGTGTTAGCTGGGTCATTACTCCCACACTCATTACTCACACACTCATACCTCACCACTCATTACTACCACACTCATAGCTCACCACTCGTTACTCACACACTCATACCTCACCACTCATTACTCACACACCCATACCTCACCACTCATTACTACCACACCCATACCTCACTACTCATTACTCCCACATCCATACCTCACCACTCATAACTCACACACCCATACCTCACCATTCATTACTCCCACACCCATACCTCACTACTCATTACGCACACACCCATACCTCACCACTCATTACTACCACACCCATACCTCACTACTCATTACTCCCACAACCATACCTCACCACTCATTACTCCGACACTCATACCTCACCACTCATTACTCCCACACCCATACCTCACCACTCATAACTCCCACACCCATACCTCACCACTCATTACTACCACACCCATACTTCACCACTCATTACTACCACACTCATACCTCACCACTTATTACTCACACACTCATACCTCACCACTCATTACTCACACACCCATACCTCACCACTCATTACTCCCACACTCATACCTCACCACTCATTACTCACACACCCATACCTCACCACTCATTACTCCCACATCCATACCTCACCACTCATTACTCACACAACCATACCTCACCACTCATTATTCCCACACTCATACCTCACCACTCACAACTCACTCACTCACATCACTCGTTTCGAAGACCGTGATTTGATCGTACTATTTCAAAATAACTTTATTGTTTGAAATCATTAAGGATGTTTATTAAGTAACTGCATAATATAAAAGACCTAAGTAACAAGTCGCCAAAATATACTACCAACTCGAATGTCGAGTTATGGCTGCCTTCAGTATATCAGATTTCTTATACGTACATGTTTTTTATTACTATATTTTATTAAATCTATTTTTTATTTATTTTATCTATTTATCTATTCATCGGGGACCCTTAAATGCCCGAGGCCTGAGGCTGCAGCCTCATTAACCTCAATGTAAATCCGCCACTGGCCATGGTTCACTGCATGGTCTTGTCCACGCGAGTCGGACTCGCAATCGACAGTTTCACCCTCCCGGTGCGAGCTTGGAGCTCATAAATACCGATCTTTGGGTAATGCTGGGCCTCACACACCACACCCACCCATCCACTTGCTCAAGGGAGACAGTAATTTATCAGTGAAAAAATCCCCGGTAATGAGTGGGACCGGGGATCGAACTCCGGACGACAGATTGGTGCCTGACGCTGTAACCCACCGAGCTGTCCAGGTGTGTGTGTGTGTGTGTGTGTGTGTGTGTGTGTGTGTATTTTATTTTCATCATAAAGGATTGGCCATGTGCAATCTTTTTTTTTTTTTTTAGTTTATTTATGTAATCATAATAAATGCTTGGGGGTCGATATTCGAACTGGATTTCCAGAAGGGGTCTGGTGTGTGTGTGTGTTGTGTGTGTGTGTGTGTGTGTGTGTGTGTGTGTATACTATATATATATATAATATATTATATATATATATATATATATATATATTATATATATATATATATATATAGATATATAGGAGGAGAGAGAGGAGAGAGAGAGAGAGAGAGAGAGAGAGAGAGAGAGAGAGAGAGAGAAGAGAGAGAGAGAGAGAGAGAGAGAGAGAGAGAGAGAGAGAGAGAGAGAGAGAGAGAGAGAGAGAGAGAGAGAGAGAGAGAGAGAGAGAGAGAGAGAGAGAGAGAGAGATGAAAATATATATATATTTTCATATCTCTCTCCTCTCTCTCTCTCTCTCTCTCTCTCTCTCTCTCTCTTCTCTCTCACCCTCTCGAGACTCACCCACCCCACTCCGAGCTCTCTCGCTCGTCCCACGCGGCTCCTCGCCCCGCATCTAGCTCGCTCTCTCGCAATTCCCGACCACCAATTCTCTCCCACATCACTCTTCCGTCCCTGCAGCGTGTCTTTTCGAAAAAAAACCAAAAACACCACCCCCCCCAAAAAAAAAAAAAACCGAGAAAACCCCCCCCCACCCACACCCCCCATCTACGTTCTTGAATCCATCGATTCCTCTTAGTCTCCGATCTTCGTCTATCATGACATCCCATCCCCCCTCTTCGTCACTCTGTTCCTTTATCTCTCCCCTCATATTATCCACTTTATTCAGTCCTTCCTCGCAAACCGTGTGTCCTACAGTTCTTTTCTGTCTCTTTTTCTCCCCTCTCATCCTTCACTCATCATCGTAGCTCCTCTCCCTTCCTCCTCGTTCTCACTCTATCCCAGTGGATCCACACGATTTCCTACCCTACTCGTCCCTTTCCTCACCACGCTCCTCCTGTTCATCGCTCCCTCCCCAGCCTCCCGCCCTCCTCTCTCTCCCTCTCCCTCTCTTCTCATCCTCATCTTCAGCTTCTCCCTCCCTCTCCACCACCCTATATCCTCGTCTCCTGTTCGCCGGCGCCCGTCCCCCTCTCCACATAGCTTCTCAGCCCTTCCTCTCTCTCTGCCCTCACCTACTCTGCTCCCTCCCCTCTTTCTCACACCTCATCGATCTCTCTCCCTCACCCTCTGTCTCTCTCTCCTCCGTCTCTCCTCTTTCTCCACTCTCTATCTGGTTTTTTTATTGTGTACATACTATATATATATATATATACATCTCTCTATATCTATATCTATATCTATATATAAATCTCTCTCTATATATATATATATATATATCTTTAATATACACACATACCACACACACACCACACCCAGACCCATTTCTGGAAACCGTTCCCGGTTTATCACCCCCAATCATTTATTATGATTAGATAAATAAACTAAACTAAATAGAATACGTACTACCTACCGGGTAAGATAACACTCAAAGGCGCCACCTGCACTAATGTCGCAGGCTCCTATTTGCGAATTAAAATAGCATCACTATTTGATTTGTATGTGCCCCACGGAAGAGGATACAAACGTACAGTAGTTTATATACTGTAATCTTTACCTGTTTCAGCATTGGTTTATCCTTTATCTGGCCATTATAATACGGTTTTCCAATTTCGCTACTCATTTTCTTTTTTCGGGCAAACGACGACGGTGGAGACACTCCCCGTGGGACACCCCCAGTGGGGGGTGAAGGGTGGGTAGGGTTATTCTTCCGCACTACTCTCCAATGAGCGGTGCGTCGGAGGAGGCGGTAGACAACTTTACATGTATATTTCTCCCATTCAAAGGTCCTTTGATAGTTCAGTTATTGCTGGAAGCTCCTATATATATATATCTGTTCGTGGCTCCTATATGTTCTGTCTCGAACAAGGATGAAATAGAGGAGGCAAGGATGGAATGAAGACGGAGAGAATTAAGGAGAGGGAGGGAGGTGTCTTAAGACACCTAGGGCCAGTACTATTGCGATCGCCTTGCGTCCGCCTTTGCGATGCTAGCGCCAGGTCAAGTCTCACAATGGGGGCGGAGTCAGGGAGAAGGGGTGGTTTTGAGCAACGTTTTTGAGGGAAACAAGTATATTTCGCCCTTGAAAAGCCTTTGAACTAGTTTCAAAAGTTATTGCTGGTATTTAATCCCTGAATGCAGAAACATTGATTAAAAGCTTAATTAAATGATATAGTGGGTACTCGGGTATATCAAGATCCAAACTAACCTGTTTAGCCGACAATTGACTCCCGCCGACGTGAAAAATTGGAACAGTCGCCGATATCGGGACAGTTTCTGGTAACCTTGAGACAACCACGGTGGGTTGATTGAAAAGGGACAACGTAACAAAGTGCTGGTTTTCTCTTTAAAAATTGACTTGTTGTGGTTTTTTTTTCTCTCAGAAACCAATCTTCTATTCAAATTACGAGCAAAAAAAACGGTCTTCCCTTATCCAAGACGTGCTTGGACGACAAAACAGCGGCTTAAAGCCTGGTTCACACTGGGCTTTTTTTCGGGCACTTTTTGTAGCGCGGGGAAGTCGGGGTCTCCTTGCGGGCTAGTGCGAGATTACGTTCACCCAACGCAATTCGTTCCGGCAGACACCGGGAAACAAAGGACTGGTTTGTTGTTGTTCCACGCGTCCCCGTAAAGGAATTTTGCGTTTTGAAGAAAGAAGAATTTGAGCGCTTGCGCCGTTCAGGTTTCTGTACGCCTCTATCAACGCATTTTTGGGCGCCTCACAGTGGTAATGTAAACAATCCCCGCCGTTACCGATGGAAACGACGACGCCACAGCTCAGACTGTGGGCTTTGACCTCACCATTTTTTCCTCTACGTGTTCCCTCTATCTGCCCACGCACATTACGGAAGTTAATGGCGTACCTGTAGCTACCTGACGCACTATTTGATTATGTTTTGTAATGTTAAAGTTGGTCTGCCTGAGAGAGGGTTAGATGCTAGAAGCTCGGGCACCGTCCAACCAACTAACCGTCAAATAACCACTATAGTCCCACTTGCACTTTTGTCCGCCAGGCGCTAAATATTACTAATTTTTTAGCATCACTATAGAACTTGTATGTGCCACTGCGACAGGTACTTAATATAAAACTACTTGCAGCCCTCTTTAGTGGCACATACAATTATGTATCTGTTAGTGATGATAAGATTCGTAACATTGGCGCCTGAAAGACATATATGTGGCAGTTGCGACTATAGTGTCATTGGCGGTAGGGTGTAGGTAACGTGAAACAGGTTTATAAACGTCGCCCAGTCGGAATTTCTCGCAGAAACGCCAACTGAGACCTGTCGCCGACGTGGTACACTCGCCGACAGCGGAAATTTTTGGTAACAGTTTCCACTGAATATATGAAAATGAAGATTAAGTGTATTTCTTGTTGGATACCACCTGCCCCACCTGGTATGTAATCTCTGACTGCAGAAATCGCTGTTAAACAGCTTATTAAAATGTATATCTTGGTACTGTAATAGCATGCCAAGATCAGAACTGGAACTGTCGACGAAATAGGCAGATAACTGAATGAAAATATGACAGTGCTAATATGATTTGACTAATGCTTCAGTTCGGGATCTTATCCTGTCAGATTACTGTTGATAAATAGTATGCTGTTAATGTATATGCAGTTTGTTTTCTCCTCTCAGTTTGTACACGATTTTATATAGCTAACCTGCCACTTTAGAGATAATCCGCAGGCATATATTTACAGTCAACAGGACATTCTGAAACAGAACTCCCCACAACCTTAATTGTTCCCCCATTGTTCCCCAACAAGATTCTTAAGCATCTATCTGCTCACTAATCTCTATCTGAATCGTCAGTAACGGTTTTCCGTAAAGAGCGATCGACTGGCGATCTTCTAGCTTTCCTAACTGAATCTTGGTCATCCTCCTTTAGGGGTTTCGTGAAATTTTGCGGTAGACCTTGATAATCAAAAGCCTTTTTGATATAAAAGTCCTGGCACAAATCTTTATTCCAAACTACCATCATTCGGTTTCTATCCTTCTCTCTGTACTTCATTTTAAGTTTCCTTTCCAAACGTTCTATTGCAGCAACTGTAGAACTGACATTGTTTTGTCTTCTCCTAAATCTATCAATAGTGTGTTCCCCACGTTCTGTCCTATCACCCACTCCTCTTTCTATTATCATTAATGACTTCTAAGTCTAAACTCAAAGCCCTTCCCACTCTACGCTGATGATTCGACCCTGCATTTTTCAACGTCGTTTTTAGACGACCAACTCAACGAGGAACTAAGGTGATTCACGGAGAGATGCCACCGAGCGCCTAACTTCTGACTTTCTATTAATTTCTGATTGTGGGGCAAACAACCTTGTTTTGTTCAATATTGCCTCAAAAACCCCATTCTTCACTATCTACTCGACAAAACTACCAGATCACTATCCCCTCTTCTTCAATGACACTCACTGCTCTTCTTCTACAATGAACATTCTAGGACGATCCTTTACTAAAATCTGACTGGAGATCTCACATCTCATCTCTTGCTAAAACAGCTTCTAGCAGTTAGGTTGCTGTGGCGTCTCTGCCTTTTTTTTTTTTCTCCCTCCCATTGCTGTCGCTCTTACAGGGGGCCTTATCCGCCATGTATGGATTATGTCTCACATGTTTGGGAGTAATCCACTCATTACAGCTCTCCTAAACAGGGTTGAGTCAAAAGCTTTTCGTCTCATCAACTCCTCTCCTCTGACTGACTGTCTTCAATCTTTAAATCACCGCCGCAATGTTGCTTCTCTTGCTCTCTTCTACCGTTATTTTCATGCTCACTGCTCTTCTGAACTTGCTAACTGCATGCCTCCCCCATCCCGCGGCCTCGCTGCACAAGACTTTCTACTCATTCCCATCCCTATTCTGTCCATCTTCCTAATGCAAGAGTTAATCAGTATCTTTACTCTTTCATCCCTTTCACTGGTAAACTCTGGAACTCTCTTCCTGTTTCTATTTTTCCACTTTCCTATGACTTAAATCTTTTCAAAAGAAGAGTAACAAGACACCTCCCGGAACTAAATTGGCCTCCCCCTTTGTTTTATTCTATTCTCTTACTGTCTTCTTTATAGGGACTGGCAACTAAGCGGGCTTTGTGTTACCCATTTTTGTTGTGCCCTTGGCCAGTTCCCTGTGATGTAAAAAAAAAAAAAAAAAAAAAATGTTTATATTTTTGTTTTGTCAAACATTATTATTTGCAACTATACTAATTCAATTTACCTAAACTAAATCAATTGCTAAGATAACCTAGCTTTTCTAACTAATGAAATCTGGATTGTTTAGTAGCTGTCTATTAAATTATCAATCGTATTATCACATATCATTGCTGCCACATATTACACATCTGGAGCTAAAATACCTCCTCCCCCACCCTCGCCCGGGCCCTATATATGCATCCTAACTAGTAAAAATATAACCAATAAAATTCCATTCCTACCTAATAACCTAACCTACCCTAACTGGTGGGTGAAGAAGGGATATTTAAGATTAAGGGGTATACAATATTTCTGTATAATGAAAAGGTATAAATAATTGAAATCACAGCAAAAGAAATGATAAATATGCATTTGCAACCAATACTCCCTATTGACCAATACTCTTCTGAAATAACTGGCGGAACATCTTAAGAACAAGGGCTCCACGCTAAGTTGACCCAAATGTTGGCTCTACGTATTATACTTACTGTCCTTAACACATCTGTTAATATTTTAATGAGTGCCGATCCTTACTTTGCCTACATGGCCGATATTAAATTTCAGGTTCCTAAGAAAAACTAAGTCCAGCGACATGCACAATGGACGACGAATTTGAGAAAGTAGTGCGAATCTAAGTGGTAGGTATAACCTAGGGGTTGGTCGAGGGGGGACGGAGACTCCCCCGTTAGGTTAGAGTAGGTTAGGCTAGGTTAGGTTAGGGCGGGTTAGGTTAATGCACAGCAGGAGGGGCTCGAAGAGGGGTGCTAGGTTAGGTCTGTAGAGTTTGTCATCTTTAGAATAAAGGCTCAAACTCCTATCTTCTTCTTATAGCCAACAAGCTTGGGGACATGGTGGAAACCGGGGTTTTTGGGTGGGGGAGCACACACATAAGGGAAATATGGCCCCCCACAAAAAAAAAAATCCTTAAACTAGGGAAATTTCCCTAGTTCATGGACTTTATCGGGGAAATATTTCCCTTATATGTGTGCTCCCCCACAAAAGGAGCACACTCATAAGGGAGATATGGCTCCCCCACAAAAAATCCCTAAACTAGGGAAATTTCCCTAGTACATAGACTTAATCGGGGAAATATTTCCTCGATAAAGTTCATGAACTAGGGAAATATCCTAGTTTAGGGATTTTTTTGTGGGGGGCCATATTTCCCTTATGTATGTGCTCCCCCACCCAAAAACCCGGTTTCCCACCATGTCCCCAAGCTTGTTGGCTATAAGAAGAAGAAGATAGAGGGTGGAGCCTTTGTTCTTAAGATTTACCTAACTAGCGGGGCTACACCATCCAGACCTAAACTAACCTAGTTAACCTCGGCATTGATTACATAACCTTAGCTCACTGAGGCAGGGGGTTTCGCTCACCCCCAGACCTTTCTTGTTATTTTTTATTTTTTATTCCTGCCAGCGGTAAATGTGCAGTTTCAACCAATACTCTCCTGGCATAACTGGGGGAGCTGTTCTCCCCCAGAACCCCCCACTAGTTAACAAACCTAACCTGGGCATTGATTACGCAACCTTACCTCACTCCCCCAGACCACCATGTGTTATTTTTTGTATGGGTCATAAATACTCCTTAGCGATGAAAACGAAACGTGCAGGATACTTAACCAGCGATCGTGTATTGGTTTAAACTGCACATATACCCTGCCGGCTATTGTAGGGGTTAGAAATACTCCTTATGAGAATGAAACGTTCAGGATATCTAAAACCACCGATCTTGTATTGGTTTAAACTGCACATATATTAAAAAAATACTAGGAAATACTTAATGCTTATATAAGGGGATGTAATGTGAACTTTAATAAATTTATCTCCCTCCACTGTTCATTGGACACTATAATATCGTAAATTATCACTCCAATTTACTGTATTTTCATTATTAATTATAAGTAGGCGCCAGTACAGTACTTAGCAGTGCATGTCAATGCATGCTGCGGGATAACATTGTAGTCTTTCGACTGTAATCGGCAGGAATAGCATAAATTTGTCTCAAATTCGTCTCTGTTTGGGCGGCCATTGTTGTTGTCATAACGTCACACCTCGCAGAGCGCCCAAGGTTTTGGCTTGGGCGCTCGGTGGCAACTTGAACGGCCCGCGCGAGTCGCGCACAGGCGTTTGAGAGAGTTTGAGCGGCTCGCACCACTCAAATTCTTCCTCTCAAACTCACCCCTAGACACCCCCTAGGTGTCTTGCACGTGACGTCACAGCCCTCGCTGTGCAGGTGAAAAGTGCGGGAAATGCGAGCTGGAGGACCAACAAACTCCACTTGCCTCCCGTGTTTGCCAGCTTAATGGTAATTTTCCCCTACTAAATATATGTTTACCAGTATAAAAGATATACTGTTATCTTCGGAAATGTTTGTTCTATAATATTATCAAATAAAAAACCGTAAAACACACTAAATAACTGCCATTATGAGACTCTCAAGAAATATGCATGAACTTAATTTTCTATTAAACTCTTCGTCATTTAATATTTTGTTCGAAAACTTTTTACATGGAGAATATGAATAGAAGCGGAATTTCATTAGCTTGCCATTGATACATTTCGTTATCTGATAAATGAATTAGCAGCATGCATAAATGAGCGTTAACTAAATAAATAACATCATGAAATCGGGTAATTTTTCCCGATTGATGAGGTTATTTATTTAGTTAACGCTCATTTATGCATGTTGCTAATTCATTTATCAGATAACGAAATGTATCAATGGCAAGCTAATGAAATTGCGCTTCAATTCATATTCTCCATGTAAAAAGTTTTCGAGCAAAATATTAAATGACGAAGAGTTTAATAGAATATTAAGTTCATGCATATTTCTTGAGTCTCACAATGGCAGTTATTTAGTGTGTTTTACGGTTTTTTATTTGATAATATTATAGAACAAACATTTCCGAAGATGACAGTAGCTATACCTTTTATACTGATAAACATATATTTAGAAGGAGAAAATTACAATTAAGCTGGCAAACACGGGCGGCAAGTGGAGTTTGTTGGTCCTCCAGCTCGCTCCGACGGGCGGCATTTGGCTTGAAGACGGCGGCATTTGGCTTGAAGACGCTAGATCGTGACGTCAGTGCAAGACAACCTATTGATGGTTTCCCGTAAAACCCGTAGTATTGATGGTTTCATTTTTTCCTTAATTGATATCATCTACTAAATCAAACCCCACGTCTAAACTAAGCTGCGGTCACATGAGCAATTTTTCCGTCAATATTCAGGCTGCAATTATTCAGCAAAGGCAACACCTTGCCGTGTTTTGGTCACACGGTCTTTCAGAGGTAGCAATAATGTGAATGGCATTTTGGCTTCTCAAGATGTATCTGAAGAAGCGTCTTTGGAAAAATAGGGAGAAATAGGGAGAAATTGGTTCACAAATAGGGTGGTGAATGATTGAAATGGATTCTTGTGTATGGCAAGTGCGTCAGACATAAAACATTCAACAGTTCACATCAAAGTGATCAATAATAAGTTGGTATCCCCTAAAATTTTTAGTTATTATTAGACCGTCAACAAAGAAAATGTATACCAGCCATAACTCATTAAAATTTCTCTTGGTGTTTTGTATCATTCAAATCGCTTAAAAACACGTACAAGAGTGTACAGGGCTTCACAATTCGTCTTGTAATCGGTTCTTGCCACTATGTAGCTATGTATTTCAGCTTCTGTATATTGAATTAGAGCGTGCATTAAAAATAAATGTCAAATAATATGCGTTTGTGGTGGGAATATTGCAGCAATATGTCTTGCGGAAAGACCGACACGTCGGTCATCATAAATTGTCATTAGAACTCGCAATTATATCCGAGTTTGGGCCGCATTTGCGTTGCCGGGTGTAATATTGCCAGAAAAATTGTCCGTCAGACCGCGCCCTTAGCTACATAATCTGATCTAAACTAACAACCGTTTCTGGCTGTAGCTAAAACGGTAAATTTTCGGTATTATATGTATCGCCATTGGCATGGAAACTGGGGAAATTGAGATTCAAATTAAGGATGAAAAGATCTGCACGATGATGTAAGTAAAATTTGTTAGTTTTTAGTGCCGAATACCGAAATTATACCAATAATTGGGGTGATTGGGAAGTGGGTAGCACTTCTGCGTTTGTTTGAATTTAGCGCACAAAATTATCGGCCGCTCGGCAGATAAAAGACCGATCGAGCGGTGCGGGATTTTTTTTTTTAAACAAAGGTCGATCATGACTCCCAGCCTCAGTTCCAGACCTCTTCTCCGACTTCCCCGCGCTACAAAAGTGCCGAAAAAAGCCCAGTGTGAACCAGGGGGCGCATTTTCGAACACTGCTAAGATGTTCTTAGGGGACTAAGAACATCTTAGCGCTAGTTGGACATTTTCGAAAGCAAAGTTCGCTCTGCCTAGAACGGCGGAGCGATGTATGTCATATGCGGAGCGGAGCGGAGTGCGGAGCGGAGT
>JACEEZ010026311.1:490698-507097 GCA_016584305.1 Chionoecetes opilio
GTGACTTTGCTTCGTGATGCGTATGCCTTTATTACAATAATAGATATCATTGGTATTGTTACACCCACAGAGGAATGTCCGTCTGTCTGTGTGTATTTGTCGTGGTGTGGGTGTAAGTCACTGTAAGCAGTGTCCGTATGCCTGTGTGTATGTGGGGCGAGCAATGTCCGTCTGTCTGTGTGTATGTGGGGCGAACAATGTCCGTCTGTCTGTGTGTATGTGGGGAGAGCAATGTCCGTCTGTCTGTGTGTATGTGGGGCAAGCAATGTCCGTCTGTCTGTGTGTACGAGTGTGCGGCCTTGGGGCCGTTGCCTTGGGGACGAGGGGTTGCCGGTTAGGAAAGGTGTGCCGGAGACGGCAGAGAGAGAGAGGCACGAGGGGGGTGGCAAGGTGGTCTTGGGAGCGCGGCAGCCGACAGCGTGGAGGGGAAGGGATTATTTACACCACGCGCCGCCCTTTGTGTTTCTGCCGCGCCTTCAGGAGAATGCCAGTGTCTCGTATAAGTCAGCGCCTCGCATTAAGCCAGTACCCGTGTGTTGTGTGCCATTCTCACGTAAGCCTCCAGTGTGTGTTAGGAACAATCATAGACAGTGTGAACATGTGAGTCTGTCCACCCCCCATCAGTACTGTGTATTGTGACCTCCGCCATTAAATTTAGACAGTGTATACAGTGTGCTCAGTGTCCCTTCCTCCGGGTGAATGATAAAGGTGCCATCAGCGGTGAGAAAGCTACTCGCTTCAGGTACTTCTGCCGAACCTGCGTCAGGAGAAAGTGGTTACGTGAGGCGCCCTTTGGTGTGATAAGAAAGGTGAGTGCCCTGCGTAACATTGGTGTCAGGAGTGGAATTGATTATAGAAAAAATCTGTGGCCGGTAGCTGTGTAACACGCAGTCAAGATGGCGGGCAAGGAGGAAGGGGTAGGCGAGGTGACGCCTTGTGACGTCACTGAAGAAGAAAGTGGCGCGCTTCTAATGGCGGATAGCGAGAGAGTGGACACGAACAGGATCATGGCCATGATGAAAGAAATAATGAGCCAAAATAGAATTGAAAAGGAGAAACTGATGAAAGAAATGGTTAACCAAAATGAAAATTTAAGTGAAATGAAACAGAATTTAAAGGAAGTGAGAGACACACTGAGCAGAGGCTTAACCGAGGTACAGGCTGACGCGAGGCAGGATACTGACGAGGCATGCGCTGCAATGAGAGAACTGATAATTGAGGTGCAGGGCATTAAGGCGGAGGAGCGGGAGGAAGTACTGCCTATGTCGCGCCTTCAGGAGGATTTATGCCTCCTGGGCCTGGACTACCTGACGCAGAGTGGGGCGTGCGTCGAGCTGGGGAGGAGGACGGTAAGGTTATGCGGAGAAGAGGTGCCCTTACTCCCAGGTGACGCCCCAGCGGAGGTAATTGCGGCTGAGCACGTGCGCCTTGCCCCGAGGACGGAGACTAGGGTGCCTTGTACGCTGACCAGGAAGATGGAAGGAGCCGATGGCATAGTGGGAATCACGGGAGGAAGAGACGCGCCGGGCTGTAACGCCGGCGCACCACCCGTCCCGGCCAAGCGGCGCTCCACTCCTTGCCTCCCTGCCCCACCTTCGTCGACCCAGCGCCGCGTTGCGGTGTGTGGCCACTTGGGGCGGCGTGGACCATCGGTGTTTGGTGGAAAGGTGTCGGGGAGAGCCTGTCGGGCCCGATTCGCGGCGCTGGCAAGCGGCGTAAAAGGCAGGAAGGGCCTTGCAGGTGGCCTGCCGCCCCGACGGGTGCGGATCAAGCGCCCACGGAGGAAGGGCAAGAGGCCCGCTCACTTCGCCTCGGCATGGGGTCACCGGAAGAAGAGCCGCCGGCGTGGTGAGCGGGGGAAGCCGCGCAGCAAGCAGTGGATGCCTCGGAGAGCCAGGATGAAGAAGACGTTCCCATACCTGCCTCTGCTGCGCCTTCAGGAGGATGGCGAGCGCAGTATGTAGCCCCCGCCGAAGCTGTTGCAGGTGGACGACGGTGGAGGGATACATCGTGCCCTCTACCAGGCAGAGCCAGCCACAGCGTGTTGCTGTTAAGTCCTGTCGCACCGTCACCGGCGCCTTGCAGTGGAGGGCATGATCGGTCGGCAAGTCGTGGCGCCCTGTGCCGCGGAGACGAGCAGTGGAGCAGAGAGGAGAGCTGCGGGGCCAGTGGAGTGACTCCTAGGCCGTGGTTACCTCTGAGGCGAGCGCAGGGTAGAGGACGTCCCCTGTGGTTTGTGGCGCCTGATTGAGGGTGCAGCTGGAGTTCCTGCTTGTGTGTCTCGCGTGCGAAGAGGAGGGCGGCCTGGTGTGACCTTCCAACACTGCGGTGGACGACGGTGGAGGCGATGGCGATGGAGGGACTTAATTGCAGCTGTAAAGCTTTGGGTGGTAATGTTTAGTTTAGGGGTGTGTTTAATGATGAGGCGAGTTGCCCTTCATTTGAGGACTTTTTATTGTGTTAATTTTGTGTGTTTCAACTATGGTTTCCCTATTTTTTTCTTTTATGTACTTTTTAGGATAAAGGATTTAGGATAAAGGAAACAGCGGGACGCTGTTCTGGAGAGGAGGAGGACAATGTTACACCCGAAGAGAAATGTCCATCTGTCTGTTTGTATTTGTCGTGGTGTGGGTGTAAGTCACTGTAAGCAGTGTCCGTATGTCTGTGTGTATGTGGGGCGAGCAATGTCCGTCTGTCTGTGTGTATGTGGGGCGAGCAATGTCCGTCTGTCTGTGTGTACGAGTATGCGGCCTTGGGGCCGTTGCCTTGGGGACGAGGGGTTGCCGGTTAGGAGGGGTGTGCCGGAGACGGCAGAGCGAGAGGGGCACGAGGACGGTGGCAAGGTCGTCTTGGGAGCGCGGCAGCCGACAGCGTGGAGGGGAAGGGATTATTTGCATCACGCGCCGCCCTTTGTGTTTCTGCCGCGCCTTCAGGAGAATGTCAGTGTCTCGTATAAGTCAGCGCCTCGCATTAAGCCAGTACCGGTGTGTTATGTGCCATTCTCACGTAAGCCTCCAGTGTGTGTTAGGAACAATCATAGACAGTGTGAACATGTGAGTCTCTGTCCACCCCCCATCAGTACTGTGTATTGTGACCTCCACCATTGAATTTAGACAGTGTATACAGTGTGCTCAGTGTCTCTTCCTCCGGGTGAATGATAGAGGTGCCATCAGCGGTGAGAAAGCTACTCGCTTCAGGTACTTCTGCCGAACCTCCGTCAGGAGAAAGTGGTTATGTGAGGCGCCCTTTGGTGTGATAAGAAAGGTGAGTGCCCTGCGTAACAGTATCATTCAGCTGGTCAAAAACATTATATATTTTTTCTCTATGTTATCAAGTAAGAGTGGTGCTATTTTCATGAAGTCATATTAAGATTTATTCTATACTATAATGTTTAAGTATTATGACGTTTAAAAGTATTTGAAAAGGGTTTGTTTACATTCGCGGACACGGACGTGTGTTGGGTCGCTCTGTTTAAAGCCCGGTTCACACTTCACGCTTTTGCTGGACGTAGTCTACGTGCGTCTTGTCATCAGTGACTCACAGTACGTCACAGTGACGTCACTCCCTGCCTGTGTAGGGTGAACCAGAGCTCACGCGACCAAGTTGCTGGAGCTGTGATAACGTCACTGACCTTGAGAGACGCGCGTACCAGCTCACATTATTAGGAGCTTCCAATTCTTTCTACGTAGTCTACGTGCGTCTTGTTATCGTGACGTCACAGTGACGTCACGATAACAAGACGCACGTAGACTACGTCCAGCAAAAACGTGAAGTGTGAACCGGGCCTAAGAGTCTGTTATTTGAGCCGTGTTTTTGTCGTCCAAGCACCGTCTTGGATTACGAATCTCAATCCAATAACACTTACTGAAATGTGTGTTATACTACTTTGTGATATTGTTTGCAATGTTTTGCATTGATTATTATTTCGGCTCCTACCAAGCTTGTTGTGTTTTTGTCGCAGAAACCAATCCTTTTTCAATTGCTACAAAAACGGTCTTGGTATCCATGACGGTGCTTGGACGACAAAAACACGGCTTTGCATGGAGGTACAGTAGAATAAGGGGAAATGCCGAGGCGCGGAAAAAGTGAGGTCATTCTGGTCGGCCGGAGGCCATACAACGAATGGCAGAAAGCACGACGTAAGGCCGGTTCCCACTAGCCCATTCTACGGCCCCCGTTGCTGTACACCGCCCAACAATGACGTCACCATCATCACCGCTTGAGTGGTTGTAGTGGTAACCGGGCACAGTTTGCACCTCCGCTCGAGCGGACACCGCCGAGCGGGAGAGATGACTTGATTTTAACTTTGTACGGCAGCCGTACAGCGGTACGGCGGTGCGGTCGACTTTTTTGTGACGTCATTGTTGGGCTGTGTACGGCAACGGCGGCCATAGAAGCGGGCTAGTGGGAACCGGCCTGTAGTGATGCTATTGTGGTGGCAATGGTGATGTGGTGGTGTTGATGATGGTGAAGTTGATGTGGTAGTTGTACTGATGGTGATGTGGTGGTGTTGATGGTGAAGTTGATGTGGTAGTTGTACTGATGGTGATGTGGTGGCGGTGATGGTGAAGTTGATGTGATAGTTGTACTGATGGTGATGTGATGGTGAAGTTAATGTGGTAGTTGTACTGATGGTGATGTGGTGGTGTTGATGGTGAAGTTGATGTGGTAGTTGATTGGTGACTTTTTTGTGACGTCATTGTTGGGCTGTGTACGGCAACGGCGGCCATAGAAGCGGGCTAGTGGGAACCGGCCTGTAGTGATGCTATTGTGGTGGCAATGGTGATGTGGTGGTGTTGATGATGGTGAAGTTGATGTGGTAGTTGTACTGATGGCCATGTGATGGTGGTGATGATGAAGTTGATGTGGTAGTTGTACTGATGGTGATGTGGTGGCGGTGATGGTGAAGTTGATGTGATAGTTGTACTGATGGTGCTGTGATGGTGGTGGCGGTGATGGTGAAGTTGATTTGACAGTTGTACTGATAGTGATGTGGTGGTGTTGTCGTGTTGATGGTTATGAATTAGTGATTCTGGAGGTGATGTGATGGTGGTGATGATGGAATTTATAATTCATCGGTTCCTATCTTACGTATATATGAGTGTACGTATATTGTTCCGATAGAAATATATCCGTGCTACTACAGCGTGCGGTCTACCGCACATTTTCGGGATATTTGCACTTCAGGCTGCAACTTACTATTGTTATATAATATTGTCAATTGTATCGAGTATTATAGGAAAACAATATGTAGTAGATAATTTTTGTATGATCATCATACAAATATAACATCGTCTATTATACAGTAGTGTATTATAAGAAAACTAATAAATCATCAGCATCTTTTCTTAGCACTATAGTTAATAATTAATTAATGATCATCATATAAGCAAAACATAATAAAAAATGAATGTAGAATAATAGCACATAGCAATGACATACTACACTGCGAATCATTTTCTTCATAAATGATAAACAGGGATGTATTACATTAGATTAATTACATTTACGTCTTATATCCTTTAACGTATGATTTCGTATATCATTAATCTTAGAAATGCCACAAATATATCATGTGCATCTTTTCTTAGCACTTTCCAACAAAAGTGATCAAGGTGTGATTGAAACAGCTCATAAACGCCTTTCAATTTCTTTAGAAGGAGGATAGTGATGTATTTCTTATTTATGTCTTATATAAAAGTTGTAATATACATGTACATAATACATGTGCGTAATACCCATCCAACCTCCATGGAAATACCGCACAACGCGTTGTGACAAGCGATTTTCTGCCAGTCGTGGGCGGGGCTTCAGCCCGACAAGCGAACCTCACTTTCTGGTGAAACGCGGGGCTGGCAGGGTATCTCCTCTTATTCTACCACCATGGTTATTTGTGACTAAATGGTAGTTGTTATACCATTCCTAGAGGTCTGTAAGCCTGGAAATACAGGGTGTAACACGAGTTTCTGCAGATATTAATACAGGTGAAAGAAGATTTTATCCTAAGCAGAAAATATTCTATGCACATAGGATTTTTGAAGCTTCCTTTAGACGTGAGATGAAGTGAGAAAAATGACTGCGGCCAGTAATTTCACAATGGCAAGCGACGTATAGAGGTAGTGCAGTGTGTACTCGCGGTTGTCCCGGGTGAAATTTTGAATGATTTAATCATTATGTTTACTAGTAATGGAACATTACATTATTTTATAACAACACAATTGGTTTTAATGGACATGTTACTTACCAAATAAGCAGTATACATGCAAACAGCATGGCTGTAATACAATACTGTAAAAAGGGTAAGTGGCATCGTGTTGGAGCGGGGGAGGATTTAACACGTGACTCTGAAACGTGACACAGGTGGCGGGCAGCCTCGCAGCCTAGTCTTTACCTCTTACCTTACTCCCGACAAGATGCCACTTAGTCTTATACGTGTATTGATGATTTTTTTTCTTTCAAAACCATATCCTCTGCTTCTTCCGAAAGATATCTTCCACAAGCACAACACGCCGTCACTCTGCCTGTAAAGGGACTGGTTGCGCACCACTACATCTTCTGCGATAAGTTTCGCTACTTTCACCCCAACCATTCCCGACTCTTGCTGGATCCAGCTGGCACTTGATGGACTGGGATTACGAGCTGAAGGACAGACTAACAACGTTACATAGGTGAGAATTATATGCGTTGATATTTTTCACTTGACAGCACTAACCAGTTATAATAAGTAAGAAAACACCTGCATATAATGATATGTTGTATGGAAAAAAAAAAAAACGAAAAAACTATATATATATATATAATATATATATAGATATCATATAATCTATTATACACGTTATATTATTATTATATTATTAATATATATATATATATATATAATAAATATATATATAATACTGTAAATATATTATATATAATATTTATATATATATATATACTATTATATAGTATTATATATGATTATATACTTATTATATAAAAATATATATATATATCTGTATATATGATATATTATTTATATATATATATATATATATATATATATATATATATATATATTATATATATATAATAATATATATATTATATATATATATATATATTATATATATATATATAACTATATATATAATATATTATATATGTTATATATATAAATATATATATATATATATTATATATATATATATATTTATATATATATATATATATGTAATATATATATGTATTATAATAATATATATATTATATATATATATATATATTTTATATATATATATTATATATATATATATATATATATATATATATATACATATATTTAATATATCTATATATATATATATATTATATATATATATATATATATATATATATATATATATATATATATATATATATTTATATATAATATATTATATATATATTATAATATATTAGTATATATATATATAATATATTATATATATATATAATATTATATATATATATATATATATTATATATATATATATATATATATATATATATATATATATATATTATATATTATATATTTATATATATATATATATATATATATATATATATATATATATATATATATATAATTTATATATATATATATATTTATTTTATAATATATATACTTATATATATATATATATATATCTATATCTATATATATATATATATAATATATATATATATTATATATATATATATCATGAAGTTTCAGGGTGACAGAGACACTCGGTAAACTTGGAGTTGTTTATGCAACGTTTCGCCAAGGCACTTGGCATCATCAGGCTAAAAATAGTTAAAATTTAATATATTATAATGCTAAAAAGCGAACATCTAAAAATTAATTCTAAGAGCAATAAATATTCCTATATTTTTCTAAAATTACTAACTAATAAATAAATATAATTTGTACTTAACGGACCTTGGTGTGTATGCTGTCTGAGTTGGTAGAGGACTGAATGAACAATGGTTTTGTGGGTGACATTTCAGCTTGTGTGGGGCGATCGAACCGAGAGTCAATGTTCTAGCTGTAACGCTAGATACGTCGGCGAGACGACAAGAAATCTAACCCTTAGGCTTTCTGAGGCATAAGGTGTTTCTGCACGTACTGGTCGACCCATTTCTTCACCTTCGCAATCTGCAATCCGCTCACACTCACATGATTTAGATCACCTTTTTCTATGAATGACTTCAGTATCCTATCCAAGGCACACTACCCTAGTGACACTAAATTATAGAAGCTATACACATCAAGCACTTGTCCCCTGATCTTAATAACCAGTCATTTCACAAACAACTACATATACTCAAATGATTACCACTGTTTCGATTGCCCGACTCTCGGTTCGATCGCCCCACACAAGCTGAAATGTCACCCAAAACCATTGTTCATTCAGTCCTCTACACTCAGACAGCATACACACCAAGGTCCGTTAAGTACAAATTATATTTTTTTGATTAGTTAGTAATTTTGAAAATATAGGAATATTTTATTGTCTCTTAGAATTAATTTTTTAGATGTTCGCTTTTTAGCATTATAATATATAAATTTTAACTATTTTTAGCCTGATGATGCCAAGTGCCTTGGCGAAACGTTGCATAAACAACCCCAAGTTTACCGAGTGTCTCTGTCACCCTGAAACTTCATGATGAATCTACAAGAAAAATCAACTATATATATATATTTATATATATATATAATATATATATATATATAAATATATATATATAATATATATATATATATATATATAATATATATTATATATTATATATATATATATATATATAATATATATACATATATATATATATATATATATATATATCTATATATATATATATAATATATATATATATATATATATATATATATTTAAAATATATATAATATATATATATATATATATATATATATATTATATATATATATATATATAAATATATATTATATATATATTATATATATATTATATATATATATATATATAATATATATATATATGTATTAGGGTACGCTGTATAACAAAAAATCTTTTTCTCAACTTTGGCATGCCAATTTCCTATGTAAAATGGAATTCTAAGACGATTTTATCTTATTCTATTTTTGCATTTGAGCAATTCTTACTATGCAAAATCGCACTTTTATATTGCACCCTTATCGAATAATGCTTAAATGAGTACACAGTGTCCGGTTGGTCCTGTTTATTGCATCATGCACCAATATGAGTTCCAAATGACTAGCGTGGTAAGCTCTTTCTGATCAGTTGGTTCATCAAGCACTACATCACAGACAGTGTCACAGCCTCTACGTTGGCCTAGAACGTGTCCATCATGTCCCTCTTAGACCTGAAGCAGGGCATGGTCTCCCGGTGGTGGGCCCGAGCCCGGATGAACCCGTCTCTGGCCTGCTGCCCCACCACTGCTGCCGCAGCCTCTGTCACCTGCTTCACGACTCTTTCGGTGCTCTGAGTGTGGATAGAGAACTCCGGAACCTCGTACGGCTTGACCAGGATCTCCTGGATCTGATCCCCGGACAGTGAACAGGTGAATGCCGGCTCGTGCACCTGGCCAGGCTGCCAGCTGATCAGTGTCTGCAAGCTGGTGGCTGACAAGTTCAGCTTGGGTGTGATGCGAGGTCTTACACTGGTGTCCCCATAATCCTCGCCAGCCCTCAGCTTCAAAATCTGGGTCACAGCGGACCTGCGGTCGTCCTCACTCTGACTCGCCATCAGCGAGAGGAGGACACATTCTGAGTGTACGAACCATGCTCCTGTCCGCACGTAGAAGGTCACAGCTGTTTGGACCTTCCTGGGCTGCGACCTCATCACTCTGAGCTGCGTGAGGATGTGCTTGGGGCCGTCCTCTAGTCTGTGGTGAACCTTGATGTCGTAGTAGAGTTTGAAGTACACCTGCAGGCAGTACTTGACTAGGATTTCCAGGGTGTTCAGTTCTTTGCCAGTCAGTCCATGCTTTCTGGTCCACATGTACACGAGCGACTGGGCTGTGGTGAGCCATCTGGAGTGAGACACCTTGCCACACTTGATCTCCTGCAGCTCGGACGGGAGAACGCCCCGCTTCACAGCCTGGACCAGCTGGTAGGAGACCTGCTGGTCAGTGGACATGTTGACTCCGGTATCTAACTGAGATCTTCTCCGCCTGGCACTCCTCTGAACTCTGCGTTGTACTGCATCTCATTCACGCTGGACAGCAGACTGCACACTGGACCCGTGAAGCCAGTGTCAGATGAGGTAGGCCCGTCGATGCTGGTGATAAGGTGGCGCAGGGGCAACTCGTTTGTGTGCAACACGCATATACTCCCGAAAAGCTTGCGTCCCAGCATCTTCTCCAAATGGGCGTGAGTACCACCCTTCCACCCCGTGTTGGCCCTAGTTGAGTCACCTTGCAGTACGATCAGTGAGTCGGTGGAGTCGTATGTCACCAGCAGATCATAGAGAGGCTGAGCCACCTTGAACGCAGGCTTTTCAGCTGGCACCGGGTCCTCTGGTACAAAGTGGCAAAGGTACCTTCCAGATGGCTCCTCTGTCACTGACACATACTCCTCCCTGATCAACCTTGGGTGCAGTTTCCCATAACTGTCGGGCACCATCGCCCTGGTCTTGTCCTTCCTCCCATCGTAAGCCAATCCAACTATTTTGGTGCCCTGGTTAGGGTACGCCGTATAACAAAAGTTCTTTTTCTCAACTTTGGCATGTCAATTTCCTATGTAAAATGGAATTCTAAGACGATTTTATCTTATTCCATTTTTGCATTTGAGCAATTCTTACTATGCAAAATCGCACTTTAAGCTATGTTTTGCATATAAATATAAAAGTCCATTTTTGTATAGCAAGAAGTGCTCAAACCAAAAAGTTGAAGCGGACAAACCACCCTCAAAATTCAATTTTACATAAGAAAACACCCTGCCAAATTCGAAATAGGCTATATTTCACTTTTCACTGGACCTACGGCGTACCCTAATATATATATATATGTATATGTACCGGGGGCGAGGGGTTCTGAGGCATCTTGGAGGTCACTCATTCGTCACTGGATGACGACGCAGTGTGACACAGAGCTCAGAGTATGGCGAGTAAGCGTTGGCCTTGCATTTCTGCCACGTCCATCATCTAATATACTATAGGAGTAGCCGTGTGTCTGTGTGTGTGTGTGTGTGTGTGTGTGTGTGTGTGTGTGTGTGTGTGTGTGTGTGTGTGTGTGTGTGTGTGTGTGTGTGTGTGTGTGTGTGTGTGTGTGTGTGTGTGTGTGTGTGGTGGTGTGTGTGTGTGTGTGTGTGTTGTGTGTGTTGTGTGTGTGTCGTGTGTTGTGTGTGTGTGTGTGTGTGTGTGTGTGGTGGTGTGTGTGTGTGTGTGTTGTGTGTGTGTGTGTGTGTGTGTGTGTGTGTGTTTTGGGTAGCGAACTGAAATCAATTTTGATGAGAGGAGGCTCAAAATATCGCAAATAAATCGTAGGTGAAGTGGCTTGGTCCCATGTCGATTGAATAATTTTGAAGGGGGGTTTTGGGCTAAAACACTTAGGATATCAGATTACAGGAAAAACTCTGCGGTAACGTCTTGCCGCATTCAACAAACTTATAACTCATGGACTTACGTTGTGTGGTTTGGAATCACACGGACACAAAGGTTGTTGGAATCACACGGAACACAAAGGGTTGGAATCACAACGGACACAACAAAGGGTTGGAATCACACGGAACACAAAGGGTTGGAATCACACGGAACACAAAGGGTTGGAATCACACGGAACACAAAGGGTTGGAATCACACGGAACACAAAGGGTTGGAATCACACGGCACACAAAGGGTTGGAATCACACGGAACACAAAGGGTTGGAATCACACGGAACACAAAGGGTTGGAATCACATGGAACACAAAGGGTTGGAATCACACGGAACACAAAGGGTTGGAATCACACGAAACACAAAGGGTTGGAATCACACGGAACGTGGTCTACCCCGAGGCACTTTGTCCAGTGACTAACGACAGCAACAACACGATTGGAGTTTGCAACCACATGTTGTCTAATATACGTATCCTACTACACACATCAATACATGGGTCCGAAGGGCCCACAAGCACTTGTAAACCTTTAAAACTCTGACAGGCTGGGCAGGGGTTCATTTGAAGGGTCAGGCTGTTGCTCGTCGGCAGAGGCAGGCTGTGGTGCACTGGCAGGGGTAGCGTCGGCATGGGCAGGCTGTGGCGCATTGGCAGGGCGAATGTACCGGGTCATGAGTTTACTACGTTCGTTTACTCTCTGGTTTTCGTCAGGAGCGAATTTTTGTGAGCAAGTTGCCATAAACCTGGCTTGATTCTCGCTTGCGTGCCTCGCCAGAACTGGTCGCGGCTATACCCGCTCACAACTGATAACTTGTAAGACAACCACACCGACGACGACACCAAACCACAATGACGAGTGTACCTTCGAATGAAAGCCAACAATAAATTACGATAACTGACGATATTGTGAATGGATCGCTACATATATCCTCCACAATAATTTTTGTTTTGTTATAATGGATGAGAATTGCGCGGTCGCTACCGCCGTTCCCCACCTCATGCCACCCTCACCGGTCCGTCTCCGTGGCGACACGCCGCCGCCGTGCACCTCCTCACTCACCCTTGCCACGGCTTGCGCCAGCTGGGCAAGCCGTTTTACGAAAAGTGCCTCGAGTTAACAGAAAACGCAAGCTGCTGCAAGCCTTCTTATGGCGGCTTGTTCACCAAAATTCGCCGCCTTATGTGTGGGTTCGTCACTGAGGCAGGAACTACCCTACGTTACAGGAAGTACCTCGTGTAGGTCTCACGGCCTCTTGTAGCTTCCTTATTTTATTATGTTCTTATGAGGCAAAAAAAAGCTTGGCTTGGCGCAAAAAGCCAAGCGACTCAGACGACAGTGACGTCACAATGCGCATCTACGTCACGTCACCTGACGTTCTGTACGATATCCCCGCTCTATATGAGAACTCCCTACTTTGATGGCGGAATCGTTCTATATGATCACATTCGTTCCTAACGAAAATGTTGGAATTGTATGTATTTAAAAAAAATATATAATTATAATAAATTTTTAAATTTAGCTCGTTCGTTTTATAGGGGAAACGCTTTATGCGGACACGTTTTATGCGGGACGCGTATATATATATATATTATATTATATATATATATTAATATATTATTATATTATATATATATATATATATATATATATATATATATATATATTTTTTTTTTTTTTTTTTTTTTTTTTTTTACCATTTGTGCCTATAACGCTGTAGGCATTGGTGACCCAGGGCTCGGATGGTAGGCTCTGGAGGTTCACTTGAGGGCTCTGATGGTTGGTCCTCGCCCGTGGTGGCGCAGGCAGGATTTTTTATAATGACGCCTGTGATTAGAGGCTCATGCCGCACCCCTGTGTCCTCCGATGCACTCGCAATCGAAGGTAGAGTTGATGGGGAGGGCATGGGGGTGCTTTTGGGAAACTCGAGGGTGCAAAAAGTTTTTTTTTTTTTCCCGGGGATCGAACTCGGGTAACCGAGACCCCCAGTCGGGCCCTAACCCCTTCCGCTACCCCGCCCCCCCTTATTCTTTAAAATTATTAATATATATTATATATATATATATATTTAAATATAATTTTATATATATATATATATATATATATATAATATATTATTATATATAAAAATTTTTATTATAATTCTATATAAAATTAATATATATATATAAATTATATTCTAATAAATATTTATATATATTATATTTATATTTTATATTATATTTATATTATTATATATATAATAATATTTATATAATATTATTATATATATCTTTTTAATATATATATAATTATAAAATATTTTATATATATATATTATAATTTTATTTTTGGGTACCCGGGGGTCCAATGAAAAGTGAATATACCTATTTCAATTTGCAGGGTTTTTTTTAGTAAATTAATTTTTAAAAGGGGGTTTGTCATTAAATTTTTTTGGTTTGAGCCTTCTTGCTATGAAAATGGACTTTTATATTTTTTTGCAAAACATGTTTAAAGTGGTTTTTGCTATACAAATTTTGATCAAATGAAAAATTAAAAAATTAATCGTCTTAGAATTCCATCTTACTTGAATTGGCATCCATTTTTAAAAAAAAATTTTGTTATAGGGCGTACCCTAACCCGGTAAAAAATGTTTGGTTTGGTTAAGGGGGAGGAAGGCAAGACCGGGCGTTTGGTGCCCGGCGCTAGGGAACTGCACCCCTGTTATCAGGGGAGCAGTGTCAGTGAAAAGGGGGCCCATCTGGAAGGCCCCTTGGGGCACTTTGTACCGGGGAACCGGTCCCACCTGAAAGCTTCGTTAAAGGGGGGTCAGGTGATCTAGATCTGCTGGTGACATACAACTCCCCGGCTCACTGATCGACTGAAAGGTGACTCACTGGGCCATGGGTGGAAGGGGGGTACTCACCCCTTTTTGGAATGATGCGGGGGCGAAAGCCTTTCTGGTATATGCTGTTGCACACAAACGAGTTGCCCCTGCGCCACCTTATCCCCCCTCGCGGCCTACCTCATCTATAGGGGCTTCAGGGGTCCAGTGTGCAGTCTGCGTCCCCCGTAATGAGACCAGTACAACGCAGAGTTTCAAGGGTCTAGGCGGTGAAATCTCACGGAGACCGGGGTAATCCTGCAAGTCCACTGACCGCAGGGCTCCCACCGTGGTCCAGGCTGTGAAGCGGGCGTTTCCCGTTTGAGCTGCGGATCAAAAGTGGGAAGTGTCCCCCCTCCAAAGGCTCACCACGCCCAGTCGCTCGGTACATGTGGCCAAAAAGCATGGGCTTTTTGGGAACTCACCCTGGGAAATCCAGTCAAATACTCCCGCAGTGTACTCAAAATCTACTAAATACGACATCAAAGGGTTCACCCAGACTAAGACGGCCCCAAGCACACCTACGCACTCAGAGGATGAGGGCGCAGCCCAAAGGTCCAAAAAGCTGTGACCTTCTACGTTCGGACAGGAGCATGGGTTTGCACACTCAGAATGTGTCCTCCTCTCGCGATGGCAGTCAAGTAGGCGCCGCGGGTTCGCCGTGCAGTTTTGAAAACCGATGGTGGCGAGGAGTATGGGGGGCCCCGTGTAAAGCACACACCCAAGCTGAAATTGTCACCCCGCTTGCACACTAATCGCTGGCAGCCTAAAAAGGTGCACGAACCGGCATTCACCTGTTCACTGCCGGGGATCAATCCAGGGGGAACCTGGTCAACCGTCGAGTTCCGGGTTTTTTTCTATCCCCTCGGCACCCAGGGGGTCGTGAAGCAGGGGCAGAGGCTGCGGGAGCAGTTTGGGGGCAGCGGCCAGAGACGGGGTTTATCCGGGCCGGCCCCACCGGGAACCAGCCCTGCTTTCAGGTCTAAAAGGACTGATGGACCGTTTCTAGGCCAACTTCTAGGGGTTACACTGTGATGTTGCCTGTGAACAAATACGAAAAGCTTTCCACCTGGTCATTTGGAAATATATTGGGGCATGATGCAATATAAAGGGGCCACCCGGACCTTTCGTACTCTTTAACTTATTTTGATAAGGGGGGAATTAAAAAGGGGATTTAGCTGTAAAATTTCTCAAATGCAAATTGGAAATAGATAAAATCATCTTAAATTCCATTTTCCATAGAAAATTGGCATGCCCAAAATTCAGAAAAGAAATTTGTTATACGGCGTACCCTAATTTTACAAAAATATATTATATATAATTTTAATATATAATTATATATTTTATATTATATATATATAATATATTTAATATAATATATATATAATAATTTTATTAAAAATATATATATAAATATTTATATATAATATATATTATAATATATATATATAAATTTTATATAATATATAATTAATATATATATATATTATAAAATATATAATATATTTAATATATATATATTTAAAATATTTAATTATTTTATATATATTTTATATATTATATATATAATTATATAATATATATAATATAAATAAATATTAATAATCAATTAAAAATATATATATATATATATTATCTATATATATTATATATTATATATTATAATTATATATATTTTTTTATATTATAATATATATATATATTTGTAATATAAATCCCTTTTAAAAGGCTGAAACTTCCCCTGCCGGGTTTGTAACTTTAGTCTGAATTAACCTTTGGTCCTGGACTAAAAAGGGCTTCTAGAAGGGCTAGAGACCATCTCGGGGCCCAAATTGGGTTTTTGAGGGCGCGGTTTACTACGTATATTCAACACCCCCTGGGGCTTCTTCAAAGGCAAAAGGGCATATTTCAAGGCAAAATTTTAAATTTTGAA
>JACEEZ010026312.1:0-5000 GCA_016584305.1 Chionoecetes opilio
GAGAGAGAAGAAGAGGAGAGAGGAGAAGTTTGCCTTCACCCCCCCCTCGCCAAATTTCAGTACATGATGTCATTGTTCAAATAAAAAAAAAAGATTCCTATCCTTTCCCCCCCCCATTCCCCTTTCTATCCCATTTTCCACCTTGCTAATACTCTCTCTCTCTCTTTTCTCTCCCCTCTCTCTCTTCCTCTCTCTCCCCTCTCTCTCCTCCCCCTTCCCCCTCCTTCTCCCCTTTTTCCCATACCCCACCCGAGAGAGAGAGAAAATATCACCGTTATTCGTTATAGATCCACATCATATCACACACACACACACACACACCCCACACAACACACAAACACACCACACCCAACCCCACACACACACACACACACACACCCCCCAAAAAGGAAATTATGTCATGTAACTTTTATGTGAAAGAGAAAAAAAGGGAAAAAAGGGGGGGGGGTCCTTCCATTTTTTTCCTGCTTTCCTTCTTCCTGTTTTCCCCCTTCCCCTTCCCCCCCCTCCTCCTCCTCCTCCTCCTCCTCCCTCCTCCTCCTCCTCCTCCTCCTCCTCCTCTTTTCCTTTTTTTCCCTTTTTTTTTTTCCCTTTTCCCTTTTCCCTTCCCTTCCTCTCTCTCTCTCTCTCTCTCTCTCTCTCCTCTCTCTCTCCTCTCCCCTCTCTCCTCTTCTCTCTTTTCTCTCTCAACATGTAGAAAAATAACATGTTGATTTTTTTTTTTTTTAAGGATTTACGGAAATGCTCTCTCTCTCTCCTCTTCTCTCTCTCTCTCTCCTCTCTCTCCTCTCTCCTCTCTTCTCTTCTCTCTCCTTTTTTTACACAGTTGATGGATTAAAGTTGTTTTTGAATTGGCACACACACACCCCACACCACACACACACAACACACACACCACACACACACACACACACACACAAAAACACAACAAAAACCACACACACACACACACCACACACACAGATGTAACCGTGTGCACTTGAGTCATGTGCGTTTTGGGGGACATTTCCAGTCATGTGTACGAAAGCTTTGTGATCCGGTATACATGGTGGTTTGGTGTGTGTGTGTGTGTGTGTGGGGTGATTATAAAAATATAGTCCGTTACCTCTCGGGGCAATCTCTCTCTCTCTCTCCTCTCTCTCCCTCTCTCTCTCTCTTCTTCTCCCCCCTCTCTCTCTCTTCCTTTCTTTTCTCCTTTCTTCTTTTTCTGCCTTCCTTGTCCCAAAAACCCCCCCCCCCCCACCCCCCCCCCCCCCCCAAAAACCACCCAACCACACAACCACCCCCAAAAACACACACCACACCCCCACAACACACACACACACACAACACACACACCCACACACACACACACACCACACCACAAACAACCCACACACACCACAACCACAATATTTAAAAGTAAAGAAATAAATAAAAAGAAAAGAAAATTACCACACACGAAAAAACAAACTTGGGGAAATAATTGGTTGTGGAGAGAGAGAGAGAGAGAGAGAGAGAGAGAGAGAGAGAGAGAGAGAGAGGGGGGGGGGTTGTGTGTTGTGTGTGTGTGTGTAATTGTGTCAGGGGATAAATACAGAGGCATGCATATAGTTGCCAGGTTGGTGTTTTTAAAGGTGCGTTTGTCTTATAGTTCTCAGGTGGAGTGTGGAGGAGGAAGTGAGAGAAGTAAGGTGGATAGGGTGGAAGTGGAGATGAAGTAAAGGGGGTGGAAAATAAGGAGAAGTGGGGTGAAAGGGGAAGTGGAGTAAGTAGGAGGTGGAGATGATAAAGGAGGAAGGAAGATGATGAAAGAAAAGGAGATGATGAAAGAAGTGGAGATGATGAATGAAAAGGAGATGATGAACGAAAAGGAGATGAGTGGAGGAGGTGGAGATAATAAAGGAGGGGTAAATATAAGGGGAAAAAAGGGAAATATAAAGGAAAAAAGGAAAATATTTTAAGATAGCTAAGAAAATGATGGCTCCTTTCCCTCGTTATTCTGAAGTTTCCCTGTATGTATGTGTGTGTGGGTGTGTGTGTGGGTGTGTGTGTGTGTGTGTGTGGTGTGTGTGTGTGTGTGTGTGTTGTGTGTTGTGTGGGAAGGAAAGTTAGTTAAAACAACAAAATTTCCCTTCACAAAATATCTCCAAATCTAATGTTTACGTGCGTGCGACACTTTCGGTGCGTGCGTGCGTGCGTGCGTGTTATCGTATTGTTATGTGTGTATGACTGTGTGCGTGTGTGTGTGTGTGTGATGGTGGTGCCCTGTGGTCTGTGTGTGTGTGTGTGTGTGGTGGATGTACCCAGAGCAAGGCAGGCTATAGCAGGCTGGCTGGCAGGCTGGTTGGGAGCTCACTTTACCTGAACGATCAATACCACCCTCCGTTCGACCCCCACTGCCAGACGTACGACCTTTCCCCTTCACACAAACCTCAAATTACCTCTATTCTAGACACACCTAACCCCAAAACACATATAAATAGGGTAGAATAGGGAGTAATAAGTGCATTAGCCCCCTCTTATGGTGTTAAATATAGGTAGAAGTGTTGTTTTTAAGATGTAATGTAGATATATAGAAGCAGTTCACATGTAGCGTTGGTTAAATGCTTTGCCTCTCGTCAGTCTGGTCCGAGCAAGGGTGAGAGGAGGAGGTACGGCTGGTCGCTGCATAGGGGGGTTAAAAGACCCTATATTATAACACGTGTTAATATAGAGGGTAGTACAGCGCTCTATTTCTCTAAGCTACTAAAACATCCAACCCCCCTATGTGTGTGTGAAGGAATTGGTTGGAAAAGATTGCTATGGGAAGTGATAGTTGAGTGACCGTAGTAGTGGTGTTAGGAAGGCCCTGTTAACTAGACAAAGAGTAGCGGTGGTTGTTAGTAGTAGTTGTGTTGAAAAAGTCTGAAAACAACTGCTACTACTGGAACTATAACTGTGGTTTTTGTAGAAGGAAGAATCTACGTTATAGAACAAAGAACTAAAGTTATATACCAGAGTAGAAGTGGTTGTTAGTAGTAGTGGTGATGTAAAAGTCAGAAAGCAACTACTACAACTACTACTACTACTGCTGAAACTATAACTGGCGGTTGTAGAAGAAGCCACAACGTTAACTAGACAAAGAGTAGCAGTGGTTATTAGTAGTAGTGGTGTTGAAAAGTCAGAAAACAACAACTACTACTGTAACTATAACTACAACTATAACTGGTACTAGAAGAACTGCAAAGGAAGCTACGTTATAGAACAAAGAAGTTATATACAAACTACTATAACAACTCCAACCTGCCACTAATAACAGTCCTAACTCATACCATACTTAGAAAGAAATTGTGTGTGTGTGCGTGTGTACATGTACGTGTGTGTGTGTGTGTATGCTACTGATAAACACACACACACTCTATTAACAAGTGTATAACTATTTAACTTAAGAAGATGATAACAATGCTTTACCTATTCACTGCCAAGATATGTCCAAAAAATGATCTCGTTAACCAAGTGCTCAAGAAATGAAGTGTTAGTTAATTACTAGTGATAAATAGATAGATAGTTAGGTAGTTAGTGAAAGAAACAACCCTCAACCACCATCACCACCACTGCCATCGTGTTCAAAATGGATTCTTAACCAAACCAAACCACAAGATTTTTACTAACTGCCAATTTAACACTGCCAATACTACTAGAAATATTTACCCTACCAAGCAAGCCTACCACCACAGCCTCTACCCTGCCACAGTAACCCTCTCTAACCCTGCCGGTGAGTAGTACAGGGGTTTTGATAGGGTGAAATAGGGTTTGCTTGAATTTGGAAGTGAATTTTTGAGATGGCTGAAAGTGACGAGCTAAAATTTCTTGCGTGGGTTAACTTGGCAACATCGTGTCTTCCTCCTCCTCCTCCTCTTCTTCCTCCTCCTCTTCCTTTTCTTCCTCCTCTTCTTCCTTCTCCTCTTCCTCCTCCTCTTCCTATTCTAGTTGCCTAAACGTATTTTTTTGTCTGTGTATGTGTTTCAGTGTTAAGATATAAGTTTAAATGCCTCGTGTGTGTGTGTGTGTGTGTGTGTGTGTGTGTGTGTGTGTGTGTGTGTTGTGTGTGTAGATGTGGCACCACCGCACGCATACATACATACATACATACACTCCCCTATTTTCCCTCCCTCCCTAAAAACTGTAGCCTATAGAGAGAAAAAGACAATATTGCGTGCATGGTGTGTGTGTGTGTGTGTGTGTGTGTGTGCGTGTGTGTGTGTGTGTGTGTGTGAGCGTAGAAACACCCAGCAACAAAATAGTGGCAAGGGTTGAAGCAGGAAATATTAGTGTGTGTGTATGTGTGTGTGTGTATGTATGTGTGTGTGTGTGTGTGTATGTATGTGTGATATTTAAATGGCAAGATTGGTTACGTAAGGAGATAGAATAGCAACAGACTAATTAATGACCTATCTACTGTGTGTGAGAGAGAGGAGAGAGAGAGAGAGAGAGATGTTCGTTCGAGGAGAGAAAAGAGGTTCGGCGGAGTAGAAGAAAGAGAGAGAGAGAGAGAGAGAGAGAGGTTCGGCAGAGGAGTAGAGGAAGAGAGAGAGAAGGGAGGGAGGGAGGGGGGGGGGGAGTTACGCGGAAGTTTCACCATTCTATGTCTAACGGCCGTTTTGAGTTTCCCTTGGAGCAGAGAAGGAAAGTTTAGGCCTGTCTCTATTCCCTCTGCCCAGCGCACGGCCTATACACAGCCTATATACACGGCCTATCCTATCTGTACCTATTTTAATGCATTTTTTTGAGCCTATAGGTTGTGATAGGGAAATATAGGAAGCTACAATAGGCTGAATATATTTTAGGCATACACGTGGTAGTTTAAACCTGTGCACGGCCTATACACACGGCCTATCCTAACTGTACCTATTTTAATGCATTTTTTTGAGCCTATAGGTTGTGAGTAGAAATAGGAAGCTACAATAGGCTGATTATATTATAGGCATACACGTGGTAGTTTAAACCTGTGCACGGCCTATATATGGCCTATGCACACG
>JACEEZ010026312.1:12500-15000 GCA_016584305.1 Chionoecetes opilio
CTTGTTAAATTTTATAACTTCTTTCCAGTCACATTTTTTTTCCTTTATATAGGGCGATAAATTGTTCCTTCTTCTACATAACGGTAATTTCTGTTCAATATTTCGATAACTATTTTTTTGTGTAACTATTATTATTATTATTATTATTATTATTATTATTATTATTATTATTATTACTCACTACACTACCACTATTCAACTCTACCACCACCAAATTTAACCCCTTCACGCCCAGATCTTTCCTTTGCTATATAAAATCGTCTGTTCGCCATAAAATAACGAAAAGTCACTGAATATACCATTTTAGTTAGTGGACAAGGATACTAAACAGGTCATAGCTATAAAATATTGCTTATAGTCACTAAAAATCGTCTAATGGTACCCAAATTACAATGGAAATTACGTTCTGGGTCTCAAGGGGTTAAGGGCCAAGGGAAGGTACAGGTAAAGGGCGTACAAAGGGTGGTGTGTAAAGGGTAGGGTAGAGGGGAGGGAGGGAGGGTAACTTTTGCGTAAGACGGGTCACTGGCCTAGCTAAAGGGAGGGAGGGGAGGGGGAGGGGAAGGGAAGGGGGTGTTGGTAAAGGGAAGGGGAGGGAGGGGGGGGGAGAAGGGGGATGTTAGTGAAGGGAAGGGGGAGGGAGGACGTGTTAGGGTACAACGAAGACAATAGGTTAGGAATGGTGGTTAGAGAGAGAGAGAGAGAGAGATTTTAAAGAACTAAAACATAAGAAAAGGGCGAAAAAGAGAGAGAAAGAGAGAGAGAGAGATTTTAAAGAACTAAATCATAAGAAAAGGGCGAGAAAGAAAGAGAAAGAGAGAGAGAGAAAAAAAAGTCAGAAAGAAATTTTAAACTAGTTAGTATAAAATTTAAAACTAATTCGTAAAAAAAGGGCGAAAGAAAGAGAGGAAAGGACTTTATTCTAATCATTATTGCGTCCTATGAAACTCTCTCTCTCTCTCTCTCTCTCCATCATCTCTCTCTCTCTCTCCTACCTAGACCTCCCCTGACCTTCTCCTCTCCCCTCTTCTCAATCATTGCATCTCCCTCGTCTTTCTCTCCTCTCTTCATCTCCCATCGTATTAGCTCTCTCTCTCTCTCTCTCTCTCTCTCTCTCTCTCTCTCTCTCTCCTCTCTCTCCTCTCCTCCTCCTCTTCCTCTCTCTCTCTCTCCTCCTTCTCCCTCTCTCTCTCTCTCTCTCTCCTCCCCTTTGCATCTTCCTACGCATTTTTTTTCTCCTTTCTAGTAACATCCAAACGCAGTCGTTGTGCCTCTCTCCTACTCTCTCTCTCTTCTCTCTCAACTCTCTTTGTCTCCTTCTTCTCAGTCTCCAACCTACCTCAGTTTACCTCTCTCTCGCTCTCTCTCATCTCGCTCTCTCTCTCTCATCTCATCATCATTCTTGCATCTCCTAGTTTTTTTCATCCTTTCAGTAACTTCCAAACAGCAGTCATATGTAACCTCTCTCATCGCTCTCACTCTCGCGCTCTCTCTAATCTCATCGTCTACTCTCTCTCTCCTCTCTCTCTCTCTCTCTCGTCTCTCGTCTCCTCTCTCGCTCTCTCTCGCTCTCTCTCCTCTCTCTCTCTCGTCTCTCTCTCTCTCTCCTCTCTCTCTCTCTCTCTCTCTCTCTCTCCTCCCTCCCTCCGTTTACAGTAAGGCCGGAAGCATGTTTATGATAAGACAGATAAAGAATGAGTGTTGACAAGTATGTGTGTGTGTGTGTGTTGCCTTTTATTCTGGGCGACCTTGAAATATTTTGTGGTGGTTTTTACTTATTCACATTCTCTCTCTCTCTCCTCTCTCTCTCTTTCTCTCTTTCTCTCTCTCTCTCTCTTTCTCTCTCTCTTTCTTTCTCTGTCTCTTTCTTTCTCTTTCTTTCTGTCTCTTTCTTTCTCTTTCTCTCCCTCTTTCTCTCTCTCTTTCTCTCTCTCTCTCTTCTTCTCTCTCTCTCTCTCTCTCTCTCTCTCTCTCTCTCTCTCTCTCTCTCTCTCTCTCTCTCTCTCTCTCTCCGTTTACAGTAAGGCCGTTTATTTACGATGCAATTTTTTTATATTTGATTTATTTGATTTGCTGTCTATTTATAGTATATTGTTTTGTTTAGTTAGGCATTTTAGGTTGTTTCCCTAAATTCATAACAGTAGCTCTATCTGATCTGATTAAATGGCTGTTATCGTCCTTGCCTAATCAGTGGATAAGGGCATCAGGTACTCATCCCATCACAACAGTTTACAAGCACTCGTATGTCTGTGTCTGTTATATACTGTCATGTCTGAAGGCCATTTAAAACTCCTTGAGGTATAAGTAGTGACATTTTAACTTCCTTTTTATTTATTTGCAATTTACAACACCTCTTATTTCTGTGGCCATTTAAAACTGTCCTGTCTGGCGATCATTTAAAACTGTCCTGTCTGGCGATCATTTAAAACTGTCCTGTCTGGCGGTCATTTAAAACTGTCCTGTCTGGCGATCATTTAAAACTGTCCTGTCTGGCGATCAT
>JACEEZ010026312.1:20000-22500 GCA_016584305.1 Chionoecetes opilio
ACGTCAAATGTGTGTGTGTGTGACTACTGACTATGTGTGTGTGTGTGTATGTGACTGTGCGTGTGTGTGTGTGACTGTGTGTGTGTGTATATGTGGCTGTGTGCGTGTGTATGTGTTGTATATAATAGCCAAGTGTGTGTAAAGGTTTCAACGTCAAATGTGTGTGTGTGTGTGTGACTACTGACTATGTGTGTGTATGTGACTGTGCGTGTGTGTGTGACTGTGTGTGTGTGTATGTGACTGTGTGCGTGTGTATGTGTTTGTGACTGTGCGTGTGTATGTGACTGTGTGTGTGTGACTGTATAGAAATGGCTTCTATATGGAAAGTTACTATTGCTTTTGTTAATACGAAGGGGAACTTTGATCAGTGTTAGAAAATGATGTTAAGAATGAATGGTATTTTAGTTAATTTTATTGTTTTAATTTAGACGAGAGTATATGTATGATAGAGAGAGGGTGATAAGTATTTTTTTTAAGTCTCTCTCTCTCTCTCTCTCTCTCTCTCTCTCTCCTCTCTCTCTCTCTCTCTCTCTCTCTCTCTCTCTCTCTCTCTCTCAAAGCGTATGTTATGCTTTGATAGGATTTTGAGGGTGTGTGTGTGTAGGGGGGAGGGGCGTATAACCATGGTGAATCTGTGGTTTCATCCTTCTTTCCCTTCCTTCCTTCCTTCCTACCTTCCTTACTTCACTCCTTCCCTATTTCTACTCCTCCTCTCCTCTCCTCCTCCTCCTCCTCCTCCTCCTCCTCCTCCTCCCTCCTCCTAATAAATGTATCAAATCATCCTCCTCCCTATCATCCTATTTCACTTCCTTCCGTTCCTTCTATTCCTTGTTTCCTCCGTCCTCTCTCCTCTCCTTTCCTCCTCCTGCTCCTTCCTACTATCTTCCCTACACCTTCCTCCTCATCCTTCCTACACCCCTCCTCCTTCCTCCTCCTTCTCCTTCCTTCCTTCCTTCCTTCCTATCCTTCCTCCCTCCTCCTCCTCCTTCCTCCTTTCCCCTCCTCCTCCTTCTTCCTTCCTCCTCCTCCTCCTCCTCCTCCTCCTCGTCCTTCTCTCCTCATCCTTCCCTCACCCTCCTTCCTTCCTTCCCTTCTCCCTTCCCCTCCTTCCCTTCCCCTCCTCCTTCCTCCCACCTCCCTCTTTCCCACCTCCTCCTCCTCCTCCCCTTTCCCTTTCCTCCTCCCTCCCTCCCTCCCTTCCCTCCTCCCTCCCTCCTCCTCTCCCTCCTCCCTCACTCCTCCTCCTCCTCCTCCTCCTCCTCCTCCTCCTCCTCCTCCTCCTCCTCCTCCCTAGAAAGTTTGTGGCTACCCAGACTAAAGGAACTTGCTTTATTCTCCCTTTCCTCCCTTTCCTCTACTTTATGGCATCCAGCTGTAGGTCATGTGGGAAAATACCTCTCTCTCTCTCTCTCTCTCTCTCTCGTCTCTCTCTCTCTCTCTCTCTCTCTCTCTCCCCCTTTTTCCTCTATCTCTCTATCTCTCTCTCATCTCTCTCTCTCCTCTCCTCTCTCTCTCTCTAGGTAATGAATATCAACTTCTATTTTTCTTTTTTTTCTGTACTTTTTCGAAATCAAAGAAACATTTTTTTTAGTCTCATTCTTTAGCTCTCTCTCTCTCTCTTCTCTCTCTCTCTCTCTCTCTCTCTCTCTCTCTCTCTCTCTCTCTCTCTCTCTCTCTCTCTTTCTCTTTCAGTTCCCCTCTTTCATGTCCCCTTCTCTATTGCTAATTGCTTCATGATATAGTTTGAGAGAGAGAGAGAGAGAGAGAGAGAGAGAGAGAGAGAGAGAGGAAATCAATACTGGCATACATTATAGCCCTTTGTTTACTTGTGCATTGCTTATTCATCACACACATACACACAGCACACACACACACACACAGTCACACACACACAGACAGTCACACACACACACACACACAGTCACACACACACAGACAGTCACACACACATACACACACACATAGTCATACTCACACACACACAGACAGACACACACACACACACACAGTCACACACACACAGACAGTCACAGACACACACACACAGTCACAGTCACACACAGTCACAGTCACACACACAGACACACACACACATACACACACACACACATACACACACACAGTCTCACACACACACACTTCCCTCTAAACAACAGAGCAATACTAGGAAATCAAACAATAGAAATATAGTTATATTCTCTTTAAAAACCATAACACCTCTCCTCTCTCTCTCTCTCTCTCTCTCTCTCTCTCTCTCTCTCTCTCTCTCTCTCTCTCTCTCCCTACTGTGAAAAAATAATAAAGACAAAATATACAGAAATTTGCTTATAGTGTGTGTGTGTGACTGTGTGTGTGTGTGACTGTGTGTGTGTGTGTGTGTGACTGTGTGACTTGTGAGTGTGTGACTGTGACTGAGTGTGTGTGTGTGTGTGAGTGTGTGAGAGTGTGTGTGTGTGTTGTAGGGTAGTGGTGGTGGTGGTGACGCGGCTGAAGAGAGGAT